>JADWOT020001750.1:0-60000 GCA_036345935.2 Taenia hydatigena | reverse complement strand
CGGCTTCTTCAAGGTTACCTGAAGGCCTCTTGACGCACAGCATACAAACATCTTCATTCACTCATCTCCATTCATCCCGTCTTAAAGGTGAATTACACTTTGTCGCGCTGCACATCACAATTCTTTAGCTAAAATGGAGAGGGTGGCGTATTCGAATGCAAGTGAAGGCTTTTTTTCCTGGCAGAAATTTCGCGACTTCCGTGCACAGGACAAGCTAATTGATCTACAGCTTACTGTAAGTTGGAGTACATTAATTATATTCACTAACATTTAGACAAAGGAAGGGAGACGCGTCAAGGCACATCGGCTGATTTTAGCAGCCAGTTATCCGCTCCTTCAAAATACAATGATTTCTGGACAGGACGAAATGGCATTCCGGTGGAAAAGGTTCCCCAAAGAGTACGCACAATCACTCTCCCTTTATTAATCTCCCCTTAGTATTGTCGAGGCCATCGTAAACTATGCATACACCGGTAAAATTACAATTTCTACAGAAAACGCTACACGACTGTGTCTGCTAGCACACAATCTTGGCTCCAATACGATCGTTTCCTGGTGCGTAGAGTTTCTAAGAACGAGGTAGACAAGCCTTTTCTCAATGTTAATGCATGACTGGCTATAGAATATCTCAAGACAATGTGGCGGCAGTTTGGTCGCTAGCCAATGTCACGATGAATTGTGAATTAATGAGACTATGCACTCCACGGATGCCTGAACGCTTTATAGGCGCACATTTACCACAAGAACTACTGCTGCAGACAACATTGGAGCAATTCGATATGCTGTTGGAAGACGAAAGACTCATAAACTTGAATGAGGAAGCG
Organism: Taenia hydatigena; assembly: GCA_036345935.2. Classification (NCBI taxonomy): domain Eukaryota; kingdom Metazoa; phylum Platyhelminthes; class Cestoda; order Cyclophyllidea; family Taeniidae; genus Taenia; species Taenia hydatigena. The sequence goes on along the minus strand of JADWOT020001750.1, from coordinate 59,176 downwards.
AAGTTTCGGACGATAGCCAAGTGGCTGAAAGCGGCTTTCGTTGAGTGTGACTCGGAGAACAGGGAAAGAATGTTTACGAGGCTGATTTCAAAGGTTGACTTGGCCAGACTATCCGCAAAATGTCTAAACGAATTTCTAACATTTGTAAGGGGATGCTCAGAGCTATTTCGTACAGGTAAGCATAGTGAATGAGTGAGTAGTATAAAGAACGTGCGAATTCGAAATGAGCTTATTTGATAAAGCATTGAATAAATAAGGAATGAACATTAACATGGGCAAGGAGCGAAAGGGGTTGAGATAAATATAGCAGATATAATTGTTCGATGTATAAAACTGGGTGTGAGATTGAGGGATGGGCACAGAGTGGATGGATGGATGCATTTATGCATGGCTGCGGGATGTTAAAACGGGGTGAATTGATTATTTACTTGAGAATCATAGGTGTGAATTAATTAAGACTTTTTGCAACTGTTGCGATTCCTCAGGTGCAGCCTTACCAAATCTTGGAATGAAGTCCAAAGGGAAGGTGATCAAGCAGAATTTGTTGGCTGCCTCCTACTATCAACCACCAAGCAGGTAAATGAAGCACTCCTTATATCGCCGTGACCCCTATCTAATAGACGAACTAGCCGATTTAATAAATGTTCCAATATTGTGAAATTTGGCACTGTAGCATTGCCTTTATCATGATCTTCATCGTATCCTGTACCGCCATAATGGGTTGAATCTTTGCAATTATTTAGAGAGGTACTTTTGACCGTCAGTCGAGGTGCAACCTCGACACTTTGCACTGTGTCATCCCTGCCGCAGCTGCAACCGGGCGAGTCGTTCAATACCTCATTGCCTTTCCGTGGAGAAGCGACTGTGGTAGACGGTGGGTTAAATACACACTCTTTTATTTCTTTTTTTAGGTCGATTATGCTTCGTTACATGCGCAGGCAAGGAGAGTAGCCTGATGCTTGTAAATTGCCGGAATGGCTCCATATTCTACAAGCCTTTTTATGCCATTGACCGCGAATATTATGCTGTCGCGTCGACGACCGAATCAATCTTTATTTTTGGTGGCTACTTCTATGAACAGTGCCTTGATTTATGCGAAAAATTGGACATTACCAATGGCGAGTATGTTTGTTATGGCTAAATCAGGCTTTCTAGAATCATGCAACTTCCTCACATGCCTTCCGCACGACGCGATGTTTCTGCGTTGAATATTCCAGACGTAGGAATCGTAGTTGTTGGTGGATTGCATCAAGCTCCATGCGGCTTGACAAAATCAAATAATGCTGACTTGTTAGTAAAAGATCCAAAGGATGCGAGCGATTGGCGATGGGTTGAGCTCAAGCCGATGCTACAGGCACGCCGTAGTCCGGGAATCGCCTATTTCAAGGGATGTGCAGTGGTCGTTGGAGGGGACGAAGAGTTAACTGCTGAATGCCTTCCACTGCCATCCATCGCGCAGACGGAAGTGCAGTGGACTCGTCTCCATGGATGTTACAAGCAGTATTCTACAGCCGTATCACTTGCCACATTCAACGAGCGGTTAATATTGTTGTGTACGTTTATCATTCCAGCACTCTAAAAGTATATTTTGCGCAGCATTCTTATTTAAAATTCAAAAATTATTCTCTTCAGTATCTGACTATACGGGAGCAGACGTCTACGAATTTTTACCCCTTGAAGTGGTAAATTATTAATTTCTACTTTGAATTTAAATTTGGATGATAAATAACAATGCGGTGAACTTTGTAGGACCAATCGTTGGCAAATTTTGAATGGAAGCTATTATTTCGGCTGGATAATTCAGAGTCACCGAGACTTTTCCTAGCAATAGAAGAACTGCAAGAAGGCCAGGATATTTACACCAATAAGCTTACAAACTTCTAATTGTAATACATGGAATCGATTTGCCGATTTTCAAGACTTTTTACAGGATGCTTATCTGTTATGAAGGGGAAATGAGAACTAGTTTATATAGTCAAAATAAACGCAAACTTTGTATGGCTTGACAGGAGAAGGTGTACTTAGCTATATTTTTGCCAGTTGTACCAACATATTGACATGATATCCTATTGATTGTCACTCCTGCATTTATTTTTACGTTAACTATAAAACAGTTTCCACATTGATACTTTGGACAAAGAACTGTAAGTTGGCAGGCTTGTGCAGGAGTTGGATAATTGGGACGGGGCGAAGTAAGACGTAGTGATTGTTGTGCAACTGATTAACACCCCAACAACATTGCCTAACGCAAGGCGGCGTGTCCATACTTGTCAAGGCAAACCAAGGAAACAGGCTCGCTTTAGGTGGAAATGTCTGTAGCTGTCGATGGGAGTTGGTTCACTTTTACTTGCTTGTTAATTCTAGAGTGGATTTACCGTAACAGACCTAAACATGCCTATAAATTATATTAAAGGGCTGGTAGGAGCACAACGTTATTTCCTAAAATGTGGTTCTGGTTCACTGGAATTCCTTGCTACGTCTAAGCAGCAACAAAACCGCTGGACGATGCGTTTACCGACTAAATAAGAAGCGGATTTTCGGGGTCGCCTCTAAGTTTGTAAAAGCTCCGCTCAGCCTAATTTGCATTTACTTTATTAGCCGACTTTATCAACATCCACATGAGTTAGGAAAATTAGCATACTGAGTCGGGGCTCTTTGTAAGCATGCTGACTTAAATTGAGGGCCTCGGTTTCTAAGCGTGCAAAGTGATGGCTTATCTGACTTACAAAATTCTGCCTTTTAAAAAAAACAAACTTGTTCCAAATTTATGAACACTAGTTCTTAAATTCTCACCTAATTTTATTACGAAGATCAAAGTACAATCTTCTGGGCAACTAAGTTGCTCAAGATTATCCAGCCCCATCTTTCAAATTTTGGCAATTGAGCTACGAGATCCTGTGAAACCTCTTAAACGTTGAATTTATCTGTCAGATTCTCTCCCTTAGCAACAGACTGCCATGTTACATTGACGTCTTAACAACTCACTTTTGAACACTGTGTCTTGCATCCATGAAATGCATTTCCAAATTAATACAGTAGTAGATTTACTTACCTCCAATTTTTGAGAAACAGCTCTGTAGTTAATTAGTGATAGTCAAAACCTTCCAATGGAGTAGCCTTGAGAGTTGGAAGAAATTTACTGGCTGACGTGCAGCGTAATGCAATTTCATCTCTCCATACCATTATATGAGCAATGTAACGATTATACCGACAACTAAAAATTTTATTCTTGCAATTTTCGAATCAAGTGGTAACGTTTAACTTCTCTAAAACAGCACGCTACATTTTTGACCTTGCTCGGCCATGACCTTCTCGATATTGCAGCCTGTCATAATAGACTGATGCATCAATATCTTCAAGCTGGAAAAGGCTTGAAATCAGAAAGCACGTAAAACTTCCCCATCAATGTAAATTTGCCATTTTCAATAAGAACAGTAAAATCACTTTCATGCGAGTCGCACATGCATAATTTTTAGCAACTTTCTACTATTCTTCGTTGTTCCGCCACTACTACCGATTGCGTGGCAGTAGCGAGGTCTTCATAAACCGATTATCATTCTGCTGCAGTCATCACAGGTGCACTATTATCGACGCAGTGCTGCAGCAATAAACTTTAAAGACCCCGGTAAAAGGTCGAAATTTTTGCTGCGACATGGTGGTTAAAGGTCTTACACCACTGTTAGATGTCTTGCATCTCACTTTTGTCATGTAAATGAAGAATTTATGTTCAGCCTCCCTTCCCTTCTGTTACCTAGCTTTCTCCATGTTCCGTGGAGTGATGCGTGTGACTAGGTGCACCTAAAAAGAGCAGTCACTAAGCCAGAGAGGGTTTATGTCATTGTGCTACACTAAGTGCGGTGTGATTGAAATGTTTTCGATTACAGGACAGTAACCTGTTTAATCAAACAATGAGAAGGGGAGGGGCTGAGTGAATGCGAGTTAGTCTGGTGGCTAACTGCGGCTCCAGCACGGAGCTCCTATTCTCCCGTGTATCACGTTACACTCTCATACAGAAAAAAGTATGGTCAGTCGGGTTTAAAGGGTTGATTCGTTACCAGAGCGATGGCAAAAAAATCATACTTGCAAAGTCTTAGATTGTGATACATCCAAGGCGAGGTTGAATTAGTGATCATAAATCTTGTGACTACACAGAGAAATGTTGTTTGGCAGGTGTGCACAATGGTTAAGAAAATTGTATGATATCAACTCCACCATTAGTCACTATCTGGCCAGAAAATAGCTTTCGAGTTGTGTTATGTTTGGATGGGTTATTAGGATGCTCATGCTTTGCTTTCCATGAAAATAGGCGAAGTTAGTAGACACTCGCGAGCATCCTCTTGGCGATGGAACTGTAGTGATTCATGGATAACTGCAAGATATCCTGGCCGCCGCCAAATCAACTCAACCACAATGCTATCTACCTACTGCACTCCACTACAGCAAGCTTACCTGACACAGATCATTTTCACTCTTCGCCATGGTAAAAAACGGGCAACAGGCTTTTTACGGACTGGTCTCTATGACCGACCGTAAGAGTGACCTCCATTTGACCCTGTTGAGAGTTGTCTGTGGCCGGCTTTGCATGCAATATCATAAAATTAAATAACTTGAATCGTAAGCAGGTGAATCCTCGTATTCGTATAAGGCCAGCTTCAAATCAGAGTGGATGTCGCAGTCTATAGCCATTTTTCAACAGTCATCCAGCCAGAAAATCAGGTAGCATTTTGCCTCTCCCTAACACCTTGACCTCTGACGTCCCCCCAACCGTTGGAGGGAGAGGAAAGCAGAATAGCCCACATCGCCACCCCACCAAGTCGGTGAGTCATCTGTGGTATGTATCCCACATATGGAAGAACGCAACGGTTAGCTGTCGATATACTCACCTTATGAGCTTCAAGCACTGTAATAGAATCGAATTAGTCGTCCTTAAAGCGATACTACCTTGCTGCTTTCTAACTAGACCTTGGTTATAGTGCATGTCAGCGAACAAACTTCCGCATTCACAATTGCCTCTGTCAAGTCTGTTAACCTCTGAGTTTCTACAATCGGGGGTGGATAATGGATGCCGAATTTTGCCAAGGCTCACTTCTGAGGCTCGTCTAATTGTGCAATCTATCTTCTCGCAACATTCTGAAGGTGCTCCTCTTCAAAAACAGACGCAGCTAGTCAAGCACGTGGAAGTAGGTCTCTCTTCCCTCCTAAACTGCCAGTGGTGGCTGTCTCGTCCTACTCTGGAATCATACTATTTTTTCTAATATCTAGAGGTAAATTGCTTGTCAGAAGTGCAATGGTCTAGCTTGCGTGTCCTCGAGAGTATCCGTTCGATACATTGGACTTTCATCCTTCATTTCGTTTCAAAAAAAACATCTTTGGCCATGTTAACATGGACAGATAGGTGTCAACATGCTATGCGAGAGATAAATCTACTTTGATTAAGATAGACTTAGTGATTGCCTTAGCGGGTCCGAATGTCTAGTTGTTTGGCTCTTCTGACTCGTACCTTTCTTGATGGGGTCGTTGGGGTCGAATAGATCCCACAATGAGGTGGCGGCCACTATCATTGCCATCAGAGCTCAGGCTACATTTGCTAATGCAAGCAACTATAGAGGTTCGTCATGTAGTGAATCGTTCAACTTGGGCCGTTGAAAACATGGGGCACAGGCATTTTATTACTCTCCTTAGGTGATTAAGCCATTACACATAACTGGATTCGTAAGTGAGGAAATCTGTTCACACCCGATCGTCTGGCTTAAAGTGACTTCCTTATGAAGACGATACTTTAAAGCCAAAGCTCTTTTGTTTTATCGAAGAGTTGAGGTAAGTTTAGTACCTTGAGAACTGCCGACGTGTAGAGCAGCTAAGGGCGGGTGGATCTACCGACGCGAATCTGATGTTTGAGAGTCATTACTCAGGCAGAGCCTAAAATAAGGGTCGACAGAACCCACAAAAATAAAGAAAGAGTGAAAATGTGGCTAAAGATCAAATTCAGGTGGGAAACGCTGATACTGCCTCAGAGTTTTTATTTTGAATTAAATGCCGTTTGTTAAGAAAAAATCGAGATTTTGAATTGACACAAAGCTGCTCAGCTCTTCTTATTCAAACAAAGCGGCAGTTCTGTAACCTAGTAAAGATGAAACCTTTGGCTAGAAAGAAGCGTTATTACTTGGGAGGGATCGTGAAGCTATAATGAGAAGATAAGTGAAGGGCAAACCATCACAATCATTGTGAGGCTGTTCAATTACTGCAGCTGGTGTATGCTGTAGAAAGGAGGCAGTCGTTTGACAAATTGCGTGGAAAACAGTCCGCTAAACGGCAGATGCAATGGGAAGCAGAGGCTGGTCAAATTAGGGTCGTCGAACCGAATGAGGTCTACTGGTTAGCAGGCGTTTGCAGTCGCACACGACATGACGAAATTCCCTTGCGAATATCAAGGGCTCAACTCTTATCATGTGGATTGCTTATTTGTCAAAAAGTGTGCAAACAAACACATGGTTTGCAAATTTCACCTAACGATGGATTAGGTGAGATGCATCTACCTTCCCGTACCCGCTGGGCTGACGCATAGAGTAGCTATTGAGGCGATGAAGCTCCCTTTTACTCCTTGCAGACACCGTGACCTTCCCCTTGATCTTTAAACGGCTCTTGGTGCGATCCCCTTTAATAAAATGTTAAAACGATGCTAAACTTCCCGCAAATAGGTCTCAACTCGATTAATTAGGTGGCAAGTTTTTAATGTAAGTACGATTCTTTAACAGGTGGCACAGCGTTGACAGATCCACTAGCAGGGGATCCAGGAGCGGCACAGCTGGATTCTTACCTTGGCAAGGCTTTTTGTTTTCTCAAGTTACTTCAAAAAAAGAAATCCAACATCACTTATGTGCGCTAATCTCTAGTAGATAGGATTGCTACTCCCTTAATTTTACTTTGTATTTGTTCGTCTTCAAACTCAGATGGAAAGGCGAGGCTTCAAAAATCATGCAACGCAGTGAAGCAGGTTTTATAAAGAACTAAAAATAAAGTATTTTAATCATCCTTATGCATGCAAAGACCAAATGAAATCCAAGGTTACAAGACATTTGAGGGTGGGTGCCAATAGTAATTGAAGACTTAACTGGGAATGGGTCAAAAGCTATTAAATAAGCTTAACACACATGCATTGACAATACCATCTGTGAATAATCCCTGAGGCAGCGTGCAAATTCTGATTCAGGGCCAGTCTTTGAAGCCGTGCTAGGATTAAAAAATAAGCATCAGTAAAATAAAAGAAGTGTCAAGAAAGCAGAGCACACAATGTACATCTGTCTCGGCTTGTAACATGGGATGAATATGGGAGCGGCAATCCTCTGGGATGCTTTAAATGGAAGAGCATGCCGTTGGGTACAACCCGTGCAAAATATTGTGCCTCATTCATTCAGCTGCAAAACTCACTGCTTGGATAGATGTTCACAGAGCATACTATTGAACTCGACCAACCTCCAAGCCTTCGGAATGGTAATCAAGGGTTGCCGGAATATCAGTTGTCCCGAGTAACAATGGAATTATAGTAAATCACACACACACGCCTTTACTGAATTTCCGTTTTGCTGCATCTGTACGCACACACGTCGCGAAAATGCACATGCGCGTTAATTAGGCTGCATTCGCCAAAAAGTAGTCTTTTTTTCCAATCCTACTGGTAAGAATGTCACAGTTTGACGTCATCTATGCGCTGCATACTTTATTGCCATTTTCACTACTGAGATCCTAGTCGAACAATAATATTTGCAGCTTATGAAGGCTGCATTTTTGTTGTCCTTAGGGTAACAAAGAAGCACGGTCAATCATTCTCAAATGTACGACGCTTTACATCCTTTTCGATGCTTTTTCTCCTACATATCCCGTTCAGATGACGCACGGTTTGACGCAGTTAGTCGAAAAATAGCTAGAAACCCAAGGGAGAGCCAACTATATACAGTTCTGTCACTACGGTGCTCGAAAATGCAAAAAAGCGCAGTTGGTTGTACGGCAATCAAGCAAGCGGATGTGTAGTTGATCAACCAGTGAAGGATGAAATTCAAAGCCAGCAGATTTGCGGACCACTCCAAGAAAACGAAGGCCACCGCCAAATCAATTTATGCGCACCACTGTTCACTCGTTGCCTTTCATCACATCGAACTCACTTGGTATAGAGTAGACGAATTCGTCATTGGTACTACTACTTGAAATATTTGCTGAATCATGCGTCTTCCTTAGTGGCCGGGGAGCACAGAGTGTACACAAGAGGTGAATTTTGAGATAAACACGGTATTCATTTCTATCATCATCGTCATGCAGATGGCGATGCAAATACGCCATGAGTGGTCTTGTGGCCATGAGGGACTGTAGAACTGCATTGACGTAGCAAATGCCGTAGTTTTTGAGTCCTAAATCATGCTCGGAGATGGCCAAGTGACCATCACTGATGAGTTCGATGGTTCCGTAACCAAGATCCATTGCGTTGAAATCTGCAAGAGGGGCACCACACAAGCGTGGCGAACATTCGTAGAGATCGCCGTTGCAATGAACGCTAGTGTAGTGACAGTAAAAGGTAAAGTTTTTGAGATTCTTTCCTTGTGACTGGAATTTTCAAAAGCAATATATAGAGGGATTAAAAGGTAATACTAATTTGTTGGTGTCTAGGCAAACCTAGCCTGTACGACCAAACCAAACATGAAATGTGGGACGGTAATGCACACTGCCAACTGTTAGCCAGCCTAAGCAACACTAGTTCTTACGAGACAACTGAAGACGATGTGTTGGTTTAAGTAAATTGCCGGAAACCGCAGATTGCAATGGTGTGCTCAAAACCACCCGTTCTATGGTAGTTGTGCAGCACCATATGCAGTGAAGACCTACTTTGTGTTTGTGAACTGCTCTGGCATGGGCAATACACATTATTGCCTAGGAATAATTCAAATTGATGCGACGCCGTTGGAAGCATTTCCTGCTAGTTCCCATTCACAATGCACGAACTGTTAACTCAAAGCTACTTCCTCCCCCTCATGGATGACAGAGCCTTCAATGCTGCATTTACCAAGTTACGTAAGGGACAGGTTAAGGCTCCCAATTTTGCCAGTAATTATTTTCAGCCAGGTTGCGTTTCTTAGGATGATCTTAAATCTTTATGGTGCAGCACGGAGGGATAATTGCTGGTGGCACCACTGAGGAATAACTTTGTGTACAGATGACGCAACAGATAGAGGCCGATTGACACACATCAAATCCATGTGCATCAGCCATCGATCGGACTGCCACCAGACCCTGCTTTGTCGTTAAACCACGGACTATCTTCTTCTTCACATTGATTGTGGCAGCGCGACCCCTTAAGTAGTAATGCTATGGTTTGTTTGCAAACCCACGATCAATCTCTACTCGTGAGCCGCAGTTCTGGTTAAATTTTTTACCCATTTTTTTTCATTTCTTTAATCCGAAAATCACTGCTTTTTCCTAGCAGTGACATCCTACCGTAAGTTACAGTTATTAGCAATGCTGGTTGAAGGATCCATTTAATTTTCTTTAATTGGTATAATTTATTCTCTTTTATGCCTGAGATAGCTTGCTTTATCATCCAATTTATTTAAAAATACCACAAAATGCTGCTTCTCTGTGGAGTTTGAAAGTACGCATAATTTGCCAAGCCTTCCATGAATTGTTATTTTTTCAATCAAACAGCTACAACTTCCTCCGATGTGTTGATACGCTGATTTCTTTTTGCAAATCTCACTGCACTGATCCATTCATTTGAGCACCACTTGACTGAGCCACCACTTTCTGTACATTTGCATCTCACGAGTCCCACGACTACTGCACTAGCTCTCAACGGTAAGGCACTCGTTTGCGTTGCCGAGACACGTCAAACATTTTGAGTGTTCGGTGGAAGATTTATCAACAAATGATTATTTTGATACCACTTGCTCCTAGAGCAACGAGTTTTTCTACTGCTTTATGTTAATGGATTTGCTACTTCTTATTCTTCTTTTATTTAGACTTTGCATAGCTGTGAACCACTTTACGCAGTACATTAGAATGCATGCTTTTATAGGTCCTAGAAATAAGTTCTGCATCAATTTGTATTCGTATTTGTAGATGATCTCATTTTCTTTTTCTCTTTTTTTAGCCATCTTCACATCGCTGCTGACAGCAACACTTTTGCGAATGGATCCATTCAAAGAAATGATCGGTAAATGCACTAGCAGACTTTAGTTAAACTCGTGGTTCAGTACTACGTTCGCAGTGCCAATGTCAGCAAAAAACAACAGCATTGCCACATGTTTCAAAGAACACGAATAGCGACTGCTAGGTAAAGTTGAAGTAAATGCTGAAGAGTCTCGACCCAACTGATGTTTTGAGCAGAATATCACCGCTTGTGGCAAGAAGGGGAGAAGAGGAGGAAAAGGCAGAAATGAAAACTACTTCCTTCCAAAAGGTAGCCAGTTTACTTCATTTACTTTACTTTGCAGCAATGTTCGACTCTTATCCATGAGTTGGAGGTGGGAGAACCCCATGCTGTTTGAAAGGGTGTCCGCATCTTCAGCACCCACTCGAAGGCACTGAACTATTATAGTCACACCATCACTAACCATTCAGCCCGATGAAGACTGTCATTTACTTACACATCTCTAAGGTCCAGTTACCAACGGTGTAGGGAATGAGCACCAGGTAGGCAATCCTACGGTGACACGTAAGATGAGCCAGATGTAGGTGAAAAGGTAAGAAGGAGGCAACTAAGGAGGAACACTTCTCTACAGCTGCGGCTTGTCCTTGTTGGGGAAGATGTGCAACTATCTTGTTGATTGCTTGAAGGCGTAACTTATTTGAAATGGGGGTTTACATTTGTTTCAGTTTTGCAATTATATGAAAGATAGTAGCCGTATTGCCAGGCAATAACATAAACAATCCTACCCAAAGGCATTGGCTCCCTTGTAAATGATTTTATCAGCTAAAAGGACAAGTTTGAAGGAGAGGATGGAATGAATGTGCTTCACACCTTCACACATACAAGCACACACGCACGTTCCTACCTCTTTTCGTGGGGCAGCAATTACGACGACAGACAGGCATAGGTACACAGTAGAAATAAAGCAGAAAACGCACCGTCTTGCCCGTTATTGCTAGGTAGAAAGATTCGCTACAAAGCGAAAAATGACGGGTCAGGGAGTTAAGCGGGTATGAATTAGACCAGCCTACAAATTGAGAAGTAAGAAGTGGGAACAACGCGCCTGCCTTCGCGCTAAAAAGAGTAAGTATAGGAGGAGTAGAAGTGGAAGATGAGGTTGAGGCGGGATGGTGCAGGGCAAACTAAAGTGACAAAAAGAAAAATACAAATGGAGAGCTGATGGTGATTCAAGCAAAGCTATGCTAAAACAAAATCCGGTTTAAAGTAGAGCTTGATTGAGTCAGATCTAGTCTAACCTGTGCTAGTCTAATCTAGGTTAAGAATCTGCGCAATATTTAATCATTTTATAACCGAGATTGAGACTAGTGGAGAGATGAAAGAAAACTTACAAAGAAAGCATTGGCAGTCGATGAGTTAGGAGGAGATGGTGAGGTAAGCTTAAAGGAGGCAAAAAAGCAAGACGTACTTGTTACAAGAAAGCGGAAAATTATAGGCAAGGAGCTAATAAGCAAGCAGTTTTGGCGACCTTCTTTGCCAAATTGACTCCCTAAGTGTTGGACAAGCCAAAACTGCCAGATTGTTGAGCAAGAGCTGCCGCAAGCAACTACAGATAAAAACAGAACGCTGAGCTTTATTTCTGGTTAATTTTGGATTAAAAAGGAGTGAGAAGTTTTGCTATATGCCCTTGCTTAAAGCATTCACAGAATAAAACATGGATATGAATTTCAATTTGGATTGAATCTGCTCACAGAGGTGTCCGACCGCTTAAGAGTGCGCGCTCGTGCATTATCAATCTTCTGTGTCAACCTAGGCGCCCTTGTCATCGGTCAAGCCTTACTTTTTACAATCGGATTGGATCCAAATAACCAGAACAGGACGCAGCTCTATGTGCTTGTGCTGCATTAGCTTTCTTTGCGAAAATAAGCTGCTTAACTATCGACTGCGTCTAAACTTTATTGTACGGCAGGGGTTTCATCACAGCTACCAGAGATAGAAGAAACAGCTGAGTGTAAAATTGAATAATTGTAGGTGACAAACCAAAAAAGCAAATCACAGCCATGTTCTTATGCTGCCTAGGTTTTTCTTTATAAATCATTCACATCATGCTGTGTTCCTTCATTAGCATTAAACGTCCTACAGTTAGACTGCACTTTACCGAAATGCTAGCAACCTAATATTTGATGCTCAATCTTATTAAATATAGACTGGAATGTACAAAATGTAACGCAGTGTACTAATTGCTCTCTCTAGTGTTTCCTTAATGCACACTCTTAAAACAACTGCATGGCATAAAATGTTAAAGGTTTAGAAGAGACCTACGTTTTTGGCAAAGCAATAATTTAACAGTCGGGACCTCATTGGAATCACTTTAAGACCAAAGTGAGAAGTACTTAGAGCGCAGCGCACTTGGGCTAGTTTGCCATTGCTTAACTTATGTACCGTCTCATGCATGCATTGCCCCAAGCTGCCAGTCAAAAGCTAAAACCATTCCGATCTTTGCGTTGGTGGTGTAACTCGGTAAGCAGCTCTTTCGCAATCAAGTCCTTTTCCCGCCTCGCCTTCAAGGCTCGTACCTAAAACCACATAGCGGTTAGATTTCTTAGGTTGACTAATAATTTATACAATTTTACCGTGTATTAATGGCTAAAATCTTTGGAATAAATAGTAAAGTTTAATTGTCTGGTGAATAGCTGTTGTAAGTCTATGCATAATAAGAGTGATAAGAAACTGCCCTTACCTGGATTGTGTGAAAAAATACTAAATGTAGAATTCCGATTTTGATTTACTGGTTAAAGGACTCCGGATTAGCAAATTGTGCTTTATTCAAGCGCGATACGTTCCAGCGAAAATCATTTCTCTCAGATTTGTTATTACCAAGTAATTTCCAGTAAGCGCAATAAATGTTTATAAAAAACGCGGCCTACTTCCCCCAAAATCATGGCATTTTTGTGTAGCGATGGTACCAATTTACCAACGAGGTGGGAAGCAGTTACCGCTGATGACGTCCAAAATGATGAGCGATTTGATTAACTTAAAGAATTGCTTAACTTTACAAAAATATGCAATTAGCATTTGGCAAGTGTCTTAAAAATTATAAATTTCATAGTTATTTATTTTTGACCATATACGATACGTGACGCATTACATTTAACATTGGGACCAAATGGTTAAGTTTATAAATATGCCGAGCAAAGTCTTTGTTCCTCTTTTATTCGATTAAGATTTCAAACAAGATGCGATAACAACCACTCTTATCGATTCTTCTCAAATATCGCCTCTTCTTTAAGTCCCACCTCCACTACAGGTGTAGCGCACACTAATAATCGTTTAAATGTTATAGAGCGAAAAAAGGCACTCTCTCACAAGAATTTGTACCTAAGAATTGATATTGCAAGTAAAACTATTTTAGCAACATTACAATACACATTTCTTATGCCCAATATGTGTGCCAAACATTAGTGCAGCATCCTGAGGATCCCTTAAAGGCAAAAGAAGGCAGAATGCTGGGGTGGAATATGTACACTCAATAGGCGGAAGGAAATTAACTACTGGCATGGCCCAGTGGCCAGCCTACGCAGCTAGGGCAATATAGCCACCTCTGCGACCCCGACTTAGACCGGTAGTCCAAGCAAACAAAGCATTACAGCTAGTCTGTACAGCATTACCTTTAGTATGTAACACTTTGCTTCAAATAAGCAAAGCACGTACTTTGAATTTAATAGTGCTCCTAATTATTTCTTTACTGCGCCCGTTGTGTTTGAATGCATGCTACACATTATGATTATCATGGCACGTTCTATGAGTGTTGGCGATACTTTCATGGACTGTTGCTAGAAACCAATTTGCTATCCATAGGAGTCGTCGTGTGAGAGGAACAGAAGATTCAGAAAAGCCAACGTCATTATTTATGGCTAGTATCCCTCTTTGACTTCGCTATCTCTCTTAAGCGAATCCGTGTTAAATCTACAGGCTCTTTGCTACCATTGTTATTGCCGTAGAAGCGTGTAGAAGGTTTGTGCGCGATGACAATGTCCCAATTTGTTAGGTTAGGCCAGATTCGGCTCATCAGCTACGAGAAGTCGACGAGACGTTGAGGTAAGAGCCTTGCTGTGTAGTTTGACTGACTAGTGTAAGCGGTCACACAGCTTGCGTTGCTGTATGTGGGTGGATAAGTGGGTCGGTATGTAACAAGATCATCGTCTGATAGGAGAATTTTCCTTCCTTACCACCTTTCTTCCTTCCATCACTCACAAATAGTTGTCAAAAGAAGTTAAATTAATTTGGCAATGGTGAGGAGAAGGAACTTTGCATTACTTTTAGGATCTTGCTCACGACTTGTCAATGACGACGTTTTCTTACGACGACTTCTTACGAAGTAACATTATCATCTTATTATGTGACAGGCCACTTATATTAATGAAATGAACGTAGATGGGTGCCTCTTTTTTTCCTTTTTATCCTCTTTGCTCCCTTTCTGTTGTCTCGCTCTGTCTGCAACCTCCTCCGCTGCATTAGCCAATGTCCGATCAAATATCCATTTTGACATGCAACTCCTACTGAGCATTAATTCAGTAGCAATAGTGTTTCATCTCCACAACGTTGCGGTACATGCAACTGTCAGCAGGTAGGCATCGCGTGGGATACTGGGGTTGCGCCAGCAATCGCCTGCCTTCTTCTCATTCCAAACCCTTTATGGCGGTACACTAGCGAATTACGTACCTTACTAGTTACCACCGTTAAAACTGTGTTGTTCGGAACACACGTTATTCGTAAATTGAAGTCTTATATTCTTGTAGTGGGGGTTGTGCTGATGACAGTTTGAGCAGGCATATCTACATTTTCATTCCACTTATTTTAAAAATATAAGGGGAAAATATATTTCACAATAGGAGCCAGTGCTTCTTCAACGAGGTTGGGAGGGAGATGGGTGGCTTACGTGCTGGCGCAATGTGTTGAGGAGGTAACACTACCGCGTGTATTGTAATGGAGAAAAAAGGAAACGCCACAAACCGTACACTACGCTACGCTCACAAGAATATCTTCGTAGGCAGTTTTGCAACTCCCTCCACTTACAATGTTTCTCTGTCAGCGAGCTCTGTACGGTCAATGGCAACTTATCCCGCTTCGACGTTTGGGCCCAATACAGATGTGCACACTACCTTCATCATCCTCTACACACACAGGTCTTCACTCTAACGGACGCCAAGCCTTCACTTCCACTTCTAAAGATCAGGCACTGTCTAGTGCGCCGTCGTCGGCCACCGAGAAAAAGACGTGTGTAACATTTCCTGCTGGATGAAGGCATACCACCCCCCCTCCTCCCTTTCCTCCTTCTCATCTCCTGGTGTGGTTCACAGTCAACTGGTTCGGTAGCAAATTTCGGCACTCCTCATCAGATGTGCATACATTTGAAACCGCCGTGCTTCACAAGAGACACGGTCTAATCTCAGTCTTCTAGCTGTGTGCAGGTGCCACAACAACCTTAAGTATACGCACACGCGCAATTTAAGACAGACAAGGCTTTAATCCTAGCTCCCTTTAGCCTCAAATAGTTTTAAACTTCACCACACAAGTAACGACTTTGCAATGACATCAGCGCCCAAAATCTAGTCAAATTACGTGCTAAGATACCTAGCCAAATTAATTTAAGATATTGAACTAAGTAGTGCATAGTCAATAAGTACGACGCTTAACATATCAGGGCAGAATATTTTTTGGACGTCCTGTTTATTTCGTACATCTATTGTCTCTGTTTGATATTGTCTGCACATTTTGGGAGGAGAATTGGAACTCTGTTTAACAGGGACCCATCATGACGCCATTTACTCTCTACACTATTTATGTACCCTATCCGGTGCTTACCTTTGCGTTACTTGGCCTCTCGATTGACCGTCAATCCATCCCCACAAAATTTATTGTTGCGTTATTATATGTTGCATACTTCCCAGACAAGTAGTTTTGATGCAATCCTAATTTGTTATCGCACCTACACCAACACTTTAATGCCCTTCAGCTTTTTTCAACATTTTTAATGTAAGCTTGCATTTGCGCTTTGGTTTGTACATTTTGTCTTAGTTACCCCACATCTTTCCTCGGCATAGAATAAAATGTCTAAGAGCAACCTCCCTTCCCATATTAAGGGAGAGGAACCATCTGCAGTACCCCTGCATGCTATTGGTTATATTTATAGTTCTACTTTTTCTTTCCCGATTTTCTTCTTAAAGGTCAGTGGACGTCTGGAAGCGTCGCAGATGCTGTGCCAGTCACTTGCCTGTGTATCAGGACTCGGGTTAGTGCCGCTTCAGTTCCCATCAAAAAACCTCAAAAAACATCAGAATAAATCAAAGCAACAACAAATCATATAAATCAACTTATTTGTAGGTAAAGAAACTTAACAATAGTTAAGATTTGCAGGTGAAAAGTCAAAGGAAGCGCTGAGTTGTTAACTACATTGCACATATTACTAGTTTATGACTCTTGCAGTGTCATTTTAATGCTGTAGTGTCCTGAGGCTCCCCTGAAGGCAAAAGAAGACAAAATACTAGGGCTGAGCATATGTTTCGGCGTCCCGAGGCTCTCTCAAAGGCAAAAGAAGGCAGGATGCTAGGGTAGAATATATATATTCAAAGGACAGAGGAAAATAGGCTGCTGGCATGGGCCGAAGGCCAGCCTACGCAGCTAGGGCAATACGGCCACCTCTATGACCTTGACCGAAACCGGTAGTTCCAACAAACAAAGTACTACAAATGTATTCAACAGGCAAAGGATAATAAGCTGCTCGCATGGCCGAAAACCGGCCTACGCAGCTAAGACAATATGGTTGCCTCTGTGACCTTGACTAAAAATTGGCAGCCCAAACAAACAAAGTACTACAAATGCATTGTTGCAACTAGCCTTTGTTGGTAATTTGCTTGCCTGCGTCCAACAAATATATAAATAATGCCCGTATTTCATTATTTTTAATTTTTTTCAAAAAAATTGAATATTTGTATAAAGTTTAGATTTAATTAAGATACACAAAATTAGAAGTTCATTTGTTTTATCGGACAAAGAGTGAAGTGATTGGCCAGATTTGCACATAAAGTACGTAAGTGGTGTACATTTTAGCGACCATTGGTTTCGGTTAATGGCGCTTGACTTGCTCCAATAAGTTGGGAATCTGGCAAGTATATGGCACTTTTTTAATGGTATTGGTTTGTCAGTTGTTATTAGGTCTTTTGCATGCCAATTGGCTTCCTTTATGCGTCTACTTGCTAGAATAAACGCGGTTTCATAATGCGACTGTTAAGACGTTTCGTTTCCCAACCGCGAGGTCTAGTTACGTTCATTTCTTTCTGTACAATACCTTATGTGGTAAATTTAAATTGTTTTGGCAATTTGTCAATTAGTTTGCTCCTTAATGACTGTGGGCTGTGATCAATGGGTCGTAATTTTGTTGAGTTTTCGGTTTTTACTTGCTTATCCATTGCTTTCTTGCTAATAAGTATTCATTCTATCCATATGACTTTCAACTCATTTCTTCTATCTGTTTACATGCTGGAATAGACGTCGAAGAGGTAGCTGTAGTTCCTGTCAAGACTTCTCCCTTTGCCAAGAATGGGCATTATCTGTCGGCAACGGGTGCGGCTCTCGCCTTCGCTATCACTTCGCACGTTCCTCGTGTAAGATTGGGTTGCTGTGAGGTTTTACTGTCTCGTGTGCATCTATAGATTTGATGTGCGTTCTCATTTAGGGTAGAAGCATGCTTTCATTTATCCGTAGGTCCTTTCGCATTTTATGTGTGGTAAAAGGTGCGTTGTTTCCATTACCGTGGCATCTGTGTTGGTGGAGCGCACATTATATGCGGAGGGCGTGGGGCACTTAACGACTCTACCGCTCATTGACTTGGGGATAGGGGTCATTTTTTTGCTGATGTGATCTTTTGCGAAACGTGTTATGTAGAGGCCCTCGGTGATGCTTAATGGTAGGTTCAGCTTTGACGACGAGTTGACGTCTGGGTGAGGTGGACGCAGCAGAAGCGATAGGGTGACCGGTGGGGAGCTTTTGCATCACTTTGCAGCAGTCTTAAATGTTTGCTTGTTAAGGTGCTTTTGTCCTATTAGTATTTATGTTCGGAGGCGTTAGCTTTGCAACGCATTGGGCATTCACACTTAGGCTCTTCCATTATTTGCTTCCCCCATTTTCGGATGCTATAAAATTACTGTGGTGGTGGGGTAACATTTGATGAGTTTTTGGAATGGTAGGCAATGCAAGCTCGTGAAGTCATTGGCGGAGAGGTCTCCATCTTGGATGTGCGATGTGGATGTCGGCATGGACGATAGCGGTGACAGCGGCAGACATGACCTTTTGTCTAGTTGGGCACAAGCGTTGGGTGAGATTGGCGTGGTTGCAAGCTCGGCCGGCTAACTGGAGTGTAGCACTTGTGGGCTGGGGGAGGGAGGCGGGCTTATTGTCACATTGATTAGTTGTGCTGGTGATTGTGTCAACACTGAAAAGATGGGGAGGAGTAGAAGTGTTCCCGAGTTTTTTTTCAAACCTACTCCAGGCGGGACTTCTTTTCGTGAATTTTAGTGCGTGTCTATGTGTTTTTAATTTCATGGTTCGAGATGTGTATTCCTTGCCTTATTGTCTACTATTTTTTTTTTCATTGCACGTAAATCCATGCGCATTGATATTTTCAAGATCGTCTAGAGCTCGTTTTTAGTTCCGCAAACGTGTGTGTGCATGGAGATCTCTTTTTTGTTAATGAGGTTCGCGAGAGAGAATTTGCCGAGTTTCGGTTGGCTGTTGGATGGCAGCACTTTTTTGCGTTCGTTTGTTATGATGATCAATGGAGTGGAGGGAATTGATTGAAATCGTGGCAGCATTGTAGGTAGGCAGGTAGGTAGGTGGGGGGTTATTTGAATAAGGAAGGAATAAGGTTGTGGTGAATGAGGCCTCGTTTGCTGGGAGGGAAATTACCAAGCCCTTGGCTTTACATGGTACCAAAGTGGTTGTGGGTCCAAAGTACAGCGAAAGGGAATTTTCACTTCCTCTGGAGCATTATTATGTGATAGGCATGGAGGCTTGAGTGGGTAGCGCTAGGTGTTAATTTTGTACGCCAAACTTGTGAGTGCAATATTTGTGTGTTGTAATAGTTGGCTCCTGACCAACACTGGCTGCCTCGACGCTATTGTTTGCAACGCTGGCCACGTGACTCTTCTCAATGTCATCGTCGTCGTCGTTGATCACAGACTCATCAGGCTGCCTGTCAACAGTAAAACATCGTTGATGTCGACTGTGGCAATATTGACAAAGGGGAATGTGGACGTAGAAGCCGATCCATGGGAAGCCACGGCGACCACGCCGAGGGCATTTGAACTCGTCGTTGTCGACGGTGACCGCTGTGATGTCAAAGCAATGAATGCGATCGAGAGTTCGCTTGCTCCACCTCAGTGTGGATTATTATTTCACGCAGGCCATGTGCGCTGGTGCGTGGGGGTGAGTACTCCCCCGTGGGACAGTGTATGTTGTGCAAGTTGAGCGAGATCTTATCATAGGCCCACAATTGCATCACTTGCTTGGTCTTTTTGTTTTCTTCAACCTAACATAGTAGTCAGGTTTTGAGACCTTGAGCAGTAACAACAACAACAAAGGTGTGGTGTGCGATGAAACTGATGTGAAGCTATATTATTAAGGGCCTTCATACGACGCATTGGTTTTTTTATGAGGTCCACATTTGTGAGCGTTGAGTGAGGTGACTTATTTGCTGGGGTTGGTTGTTAGTTTGCAGGAGGAGCAAACGAAGATGCCTTATGATTTACTGTCGTACTTGCTTCCGCCCATTGTAACGCTTACAGTTCATGCCATATGGAAGCGTTCCAACACCTACTAATTGTTTTGTCCACATCGCACTGCTAGGTCTATAGCCATCAATCGCTTAATATTGCTTCTGTGACTCTGCATAGGTGCACCACTGATCAGATGCGAAAGCAAGGTTTGAACTATAATGACTGGAAGAAAGGCATTTAACAAGGGAAGTACTAAAGGCGGGGCCAGCAAGACGAAGGATTTGTGCAGTACCTTTGTTGTTAAAATGGGACTTGGGGAGACGAAGAGGCAGTCATAGTGCACCTAGTGGTGAAGGTTTTGTTAGAATTCCTCGGAAGAAAAACAAAAATAGTGGCCCGAGCAACCCAGGTTTGCAGAAGGCAAGGAAACAAACGGGAAACGCACTACATCCCTATCCATTGTGTAATAATTGTGTCGGCAGAGGCCACCCTTTCACCATCCATAAGGGTTATGTTGATCCCCTGTCATCTAGGCTAGTAAGTTTAACAAAATAACCAGCCTTCTCACATGTGGTGCGTAACGTTCTGACACCCTTTTTTTAGAATGAATGCTGGCAAGTTTGCATGACGTATAATGCTTTCTATAATGGGATGCAATTTTCAAGCAATAAATTATTGAGGATGAACTGCATTTGGTTTTTATGCGCTCGCAAAGATCAATTTTAGCGGTTGTTCTAAGGCCAAGCTTGATGGTGTGTTTTGTGTGTTTTCAAGAATTCTTGAGATTAAAAGGTATTTTGCTTAAAAGTGGTCCTTTAATTTTGGCAGGTTCAAGGTCACCGGCCGTGTTTGGTACTTTGCCTGTCGATGTGATGGGCGCGTTGCGTGCTTTAATTGGGGCGTTTTTTGGTTGGGCAAGCTCTGTTAGTTCAAGAAGGGAAGAAACCGCTTCATTTTGGGCTTCGCACGAAGCTGATAATCATCCGATTCTTAAAAATGACGAGAATGTGTCTGTCTGTAGTGGTGCATCTAATATGCTCCAAGGGATTGCTGAAAAAACATAGACTTTAAAGCTTGAGTTCTCTCTTGCTCTCTACTCCGGCTTAGAAGTTGGTGTGACCTGTGCTGTACCTCAATGATTCTGTCGTGCACCCTTTTCCCGAAGTCTTTTCACAAATGCAATGTGACAGCTACATTTTCCAAATTGTTGCAGTAACCATATCGGTCGAATTTATCGTTTTCATTGGGCGCGGATATAGCTGCATTGCCCTCCGAAAGGGTACCTGAGTATTTTCTTCACTGGGGAACTGAATGTCGTCTCCTGTAACTTCGTTAGACGCGATGGGAACAAGCTTAAGCCAAGGTCGTAAAGATTCTTCTGCGACTGAGACGTCAACGTGCAACCTACTCCATCGTCACACAGCGTATCAATCCGCTGCCTTGACTTAAATTGTTTCTTTAAGTCCTAGTTTGTTCCTGTAGATTCGAGGATGTTCTTCAAATGGAATATTTGGCGACTCGGGTGATGGGCGGATGCAAACATCGAATTTTACCGCGCGAAATGGAGATGACTGACAAATGAGGCAGCACATCAGCTATGTTTTTTTCCGAGTCTGCAAAGGACAGGTACTTCGTTGAGGCAGTGCTGCCGCTGAAGGGCGTTTTGGCAATCAGCGTTCGCTGATGGGATTTTGTCGAAGCTGTTGGAAGTCTGTCGCGAAGTAGGGCGCAAGCGGTGCCGTGCTCATGGCTTCTGCTTTATGACGCGGTAGGCAAAAAGAGCCGCTCCAATGAGTGCGATGATTGTGGATGCATGGAGGAAGTGACTCGCCTGTTAAGAGGTACGTATCAATGCACATTTATATACATTTGAAAAGCCCCTATTCATGCACGCTACTTGCCGTTTTGTAAACTTTGATGAGGCGTGGCGCCTGAGTGCGAGGTGTAGTTTTTTGCGTTGGCCACAGTCACTGTCTGTTCTATGGGGATCTAATGCCGGCTTAGGAATAACCGTTTCTTCTTATTTTCTCATTTTCCACGTGTTCTGCTTGTTTGCTGCCACCAGCTGTTTAGGTATGTTATAAATATTGTTAGCTCTAACTTTTGCGCTCATTGACATCTGGTCGTGCCACTGGCTGAATTTGTCCACTGTATTCATCTTGTTATCGCTTTCCGTTTGGAAGGGTAGGTGGCGTACTTTGGTCTATTACTCGTTTTCCTCATTCTAATCTGACCAGGAAAGGTTATGTTTAGCGTCTTAATTAATATGCGTGTGCTTTTTGAGAACTTTGATTGGGACAAGTTGCCTGTGTTCATTACAAAGTGTGTAAATTCGTAGTTATCAGATTGAGTGTACTGGATGCTGATGGGTAGGGATACGGCAGTTTGCTTTATTGTACACGCGGGCATCTGCGATGGACTGTAATTATCAGTTCCAAATAAGTGTTCTTCCACATTCGTGAGTAGGTTCCAGTTAATCTATTTGTCGTCAGAAAGCATGGTGCTGTTTTACTTCTTACAATTTAGCGGATTTGAGGAGGACCATCCCGTAATTGAGTGTACATTTTTGGGCGCACTCAAGTTTTGCTGAATGTTAAGAAATTGCGTAGGTTTCTTCTGCCGTTGTTATTCGAATCTGCCTGCTTAGTGCTCCTTCTGTAGACCATCGGACTGTGCGCGCTTATTATTGTCAAAAGAAGCATCCTGGGATGCCTGCTCCCGAAATGCTTATGAATGAAGTGTGTATTGGAAACGTATTGTCACAGAGATGACTTGGAAGGCAACCCACTGATTGCCTCGGTTTGTTCGCTCCTTCTGCTGTAGCAATGTAGTAGTTTTGGCGTAATCTTCGCTCTCCCTTTAGTCATAGTGGTGACTGGCCTTTGCTTTAGCCGTTTTTCTGTGGGGCTAATAGTTGGCCGAAGGGTCGCGGAGACAGGCCGAAGTGTGGGTTTGGCGTCCCCCATAGGTTAGCCGGGTTAATATTCTTGAGGGCTAATGGTTAGTAGACTTCCTTCAAGACACAGACAATGTGCACTGGCAAGCGTTAATTTTCATCGGTTTCTTTACTTACGCGCTTTTCATTTATCTGTTGATTGGGTTATTTGGCTGGTGAATGCGCGAGTGGATAGACAGGCGAAGGTGAGGCGATCTGTTTATTTCGCTGTCTATGGACCTACCGCCTGGTTTTCTTGATCAGCTTTGCTCCAGCGGTATGAGATGTGGCGTTGCGATCGCTTCGTCTGCGTCAGAACATTTTACTGTCGGAGATGCCAAAAGCGACACCTTCCTGACGCTCCCGTGATGTGTGTTTCTAGGGCGCATTGTTTCGTTTTGATCGCATTTTTGTTGCTAACATTGGTTGAGATGAAAGCTAATCATAGTGGAAAGGAATGGAATGACTCATTATGCCTAGCTGCCTTATTTATGCGCGGTACTTGCTCTACCGTTTGAAGCGTACGGGTATAAATGACTGGTCTATCGCACATGGCGTTTATTGACTTTGAGTGCTGTCATGCTTGTGTCCGATGCAGTGCAGCTGTAGGTGCACCATGCAGTTAGGGAGGGAGAAAGGGGATGCCACTGTCATAAACACGCTCAGGGTAATGGGTGCGAGTGTCTGTCCAGTGTGATCAAGCTTGCACCTCAGCCTCGTGACATTAATTGGTTTTGTATTTGTAGCACCAGTGCTTTTTTGCGTTGCACCACTTATTTTGTAGTTTGTCTCGCAATGATGCGAACCTGGAAACGACATTCGTTGCAAGTAGTGTCTTGTCCACGCTTCTGTCGCTATCCATAGTATCCTTTTTTACCATCATGCTTATTAATGACGCTGTTTTGAGAGGATTTCTTTGCGAAGTACTGTTGCTGTTTATTCACCTGGTTGGTCGGTTGGTGGAGATGTAGAGGTGGAGGCTAGGCGAAGCGGTAAAGCTAGTGTCTGCTGTCTAATGACCTTCCAGCCACTCCGTATCTGCATCGAAATGTGCCTAACACAGGAAACTCGTCGTCGAGTGCTTAATGCGTAGTGTTTTTGCAATTGACCGCTGGGTTATTGCTTCCTCCCACTCTGCCATGGTTTTTTTCGTTGGTAGGTATGAATTTACTCTTTCCTTTTAGCACGGGAAGTTCTCTTATTGTCACTGGGGTGGTTAACGATTAAATTATGCTGTTCTCCTCATTTCCCATACGTTTCTTGTTTGCTTATGCTTGTCGCTTTCGAGATTTCGATTAAGCAGTGTCATTTTAAAGTATTGCTGAGGAGGATGATTGAAAGTTCACGGTTCTTGGTTTCCTTTTTTTATAACTGAGGATCATTAATGAACGAGTGCCAAAGAGCCCCGTTAATCTGTTGACCGTGTCTTCTCTTATGGCACTACTTTTTGCTGAAGCCCCTTTTGCCTTTTTTAGCATGCGAATGGTGGACAATAGTCCATTTACAGACTCTGAGCAGAGCATTAGGGTTTTCGCGTCTCAGATTCAACTATCATATGTAAGGTTAAGTAGGTTGATTTCTTATCTCAAAATTCAAGTTTAGCAATGACTCTGCAAGACCGCCTTCTTGCACTGTTTCTTTTTATCTCTGAGAATTTTTCTTTGCTTTAATGAAACTTCACCTTTCGGAGGACATGCAGTGATACGGCAGCCTTTTTGTTTTGGCTATTTCGTTAGACAAGCGATGTTAACAGCTTTGTTTTTCCTGTCTCCAAGCTTGTAATTAGTTTATCAGTGGGTTCAATTCTTGATCTCCTTTTAGCTTTAATGTACGATATTAAGCAATTTTTAGTCGATCTAGCCCCATTTTCTGTTGTAAATTCTTTTTTCTCTGTGCCATCTTTACCTCGAGCCTCTAAGTGCTTGCCCTTCTCAAAGTAAAGAGATTAATAGGTTGATCCTCTAGGCTTGTAATAGTTTTTCCATTTTTATTCCCAAAATGAGTCCCCAACGGGTGCAATTTATTCTTATAATGGCCTCTACGATTTTCCCTCCCACTTGCAAATTCTTTTTGAGAGGGGATGGTCTCTTATTCCGTGGACCGATTTAGCATATATAGTATTTTTCGCAATCTACGATTCCGTCCCACTGTCGCTAGCGCTTGTCTTTATCTGGAGCAGTAAGACGAGCGGTTATGGTCTGCATTTCATTGGTGCGCACGGCCTGGTAATGTTTGATCTTGTGATGTGATTGTGGTGTCTTTTTGGGTGGGCTTGATGGAGGAAAGGATGCTTTAATAGGAGGCACACCTGAAGGTATTGAGCAGTTGTGTAAAGTAGACGCTGGGTATCGGGAAGCTTACCCAACAAATAAAGGGTCCCAGAAATCGCTACTGTGTGAGTGGATTAGAAATTAACACTTGTGTGGTTGCCACTGATTGTTAGGCATTTACACCGCTCACTCGTCAAATTGCTGAATAGTTTAACGATTGTAAACGCCTTCTTTCATGAGAAACCTAGTTCATCACCGCACTTTGTTATGCATAGACAATGGCGCTGGTCCCTGTCGCTCTTCATAAATGATGTCTATTTCTTGTATAATGTGATCGAGCGCTTACTACCCTACGTCACACCGTTGCATCATAATTGTTCATGCGAGTATAAAACCCGCACCTCTCTTTCGACCTTATTTCCTTCGTATTGAAGGAGGCTGCTCCCAACCCATGCTTGCTGTTTCCGTTTCGCAGGTTCAAGTATCGATGATGTGCCGATCGAATGCAGACGGAAGGTCCGCTGTCCAGAGCGGATTTTACGTGGAATTTGTCGATATGGAAATGCCGCTACCATCATGAAGTTCATAAAGTCCATGCGTCAAGAGGGAGAGGGAACACAAAACTCTCCAAATCCTGAATCCTCACTGTTCCTAATGCCTACGTCTCCCTTGCCAAGCTATGATGGTGTCTTTACAGTGTTGCATGTTCCTCTGAATTTTCATCATTAGTAAATTTAAAGATGTTACTCCTTTATTCGTGTTTCTTTGCAAGCAGAAGCAGGTGGGGATTGAACGGATTTGCTTAGGGGATGATAAATTTGCTTGTTGATCGACGTGGACGGAAGCGTGTGAGATGAGGTGGTGGTCCAATGTTACGTTTCCGGTGAGGTATCATCACCTGTGTCATGGGTGTTTGAGTGTTCCTTTGGTGGAGAAGCAAGGAAGTAACTCATCTCAAGCCAGAGAACCGTCTTGTGCATACGGGCTGTTTGGAAGTAGTGCAGGGCGTCAACTAGGCCTGGAAACTCATTTGTCCATGACTAATGATCTACAGTAAATTTGCCCAACCTCTACTATTAAAAAATCCACTTCTCTTGAAATGATTGAGAATAACGGCTGTAGTGGGTGGAAATGATACCCTTTTCAGTGCAAAGTGTGCACATTCAAAAGAGTCATGTAGCCATTTACGAAATTTAGTATCAACGGGACGATCATAACCTTTGACTTTAGTAGAACCAGTGTTCAGTCCTCTGTTCTAGTCATATTTTTTCCATTGACCGCTCACCTCTTGTTGGGCACAAATTACAGCATTTGAAAGGTTTTTAACTTAAATTTTGAGACTGTGCTTATTTGCAGCGTTGTTTTTTGTAATGCCTCCATCTGTCTGCTAGAAACTGTTGCATCCGGTCGTCAGAACTTTAAAGCACCACTTTAGTAGTAGTAGTTTTAATAGCACCTCAAATCTAGGCCACCACGTGATTGTCTGCATCGCCAACGCTTGTTTTCTTTGTGAGTGATGCTATTTTCCTGTTGGGGTGAAACCATCTACAGGTCCGCTCAAGTCACTGGCAGGAGGATGGTGTCGAGTTCATGGGTGGCATGTAGACTAACCACAAGCACACTTGCGGTGGCGACTATAAGGATGTGAATTGCTACTAAATATTACCGGCTTATTGTCAGCAATTTTTTGCAAAGAAGGCTTCTATGAGTTGGTGTAGTCGTAAGCCTTGTTTTGAAGGTGTGCAATCCAGCACCTCGTTGCTGACTCAACCGCATGAGTAGTTGCATTGGTCGATGGATCGATAAGACCACCAGGTGTGCAGTCGCTGTATTTCTGTTATTATTTTGATGGTCTATCGATCCACGGATCGATCGATAGTGTCGCAGGGCGAGTTAAACTGCAAAAAATTGCACCGGCAAAAAGTGAACTCAAAGACACAAACCATGGAAACGTGCCTTTGTTTTTGACGGGAATGTCATTTATTATTATAATAATCCACGGCAAGTTCTTGAATCCTTTCCTCTTCCTCTTCTTCTATTTGTCACTCTCAACTCATCATATTCCCTGTTCCTGAGTCCCTTCTCGCACCTGAGCTATGGGGCTGCAAATGATGGGGATGCATTCGCAGCACTTTCAAAGGGTCGTTTGGGACTCCGAGTGCCTTGGCAACAATTCTCTAGCCAATTATGGGGACCAGACTCCCCCCTCAACTTCACTGACCAACGTCACCTCCATTTGCAACCGGTGGTTAGTTGCTCCTGTTGCCACCACAAAAAAGTAGCTTTTCTATGCTTATCAAAGATTGAACTCATCAAATTTTGTTCGGCAGACGTCAACAAATGGACAAGACCCGAGTACGGTGATTAGGCCAACAGACTGTTGATCACTTATTTACCTCTAAAGTCTGCAACTTAAGAAATGCCTTGACACAACAGGTCTGATTTTGCTGTTTAACCTATACGCTGCTAGCGGGAGCATTTTCCCAGCTAACTACTTCAGGTTTTTCACTAAAATGCACCTAATAGATGTGTTCAATGCCAACCTAGGTCATGTTCTCCAAAGCCAAACACTACAAGATCACTTGTTGACTCACGCTATCACTGATGGGATGCCCCAATGCTTCTTTAAGCTATAGGGAGGCACACTGACATGAAATGCTCATCGTCTATTAGCAATGGCTAGCGAACCCACGAAGTAAACCACGGGCTCCAATCATTATTATTTCGTTTGGATAGAGGTCTTGCAGATTTGACGATATGCCGTGCAATACCAAGAGCGAGTTTGTTTTCCATCCTGAGTAAAAGGAATAGATAGGCATAGAATACTTGGTAATTTGGCTTCTTAGACTTCTATTTCTTTTTGGGTGAGAATCATTAGCATGCAACCATGGAGTGGCAACAACTTTACCGACACCCGGAAAAAACGTCGAGTTAAGTCATAATTCGAGGGCAGGGAATGCAGTGCCGATGTATTGAAGAGGTGGTGGGAAGGTCTACTAATTGCCTCAGGAACGAATTCCCTCACAATAAACGCAGGTGAGGGTTTTAACAATTTACGAAATCAAATAAAATGAATTGCGCAGACGACAAACGCATTTACTGCAAACCTCAATGCAGTTGAAGACTACTTTAAGTGACAAATGCCAGCATTGATCCACAAACGTTATTTGTAATGATAGAGGGCATAGAATTATTAAATGGGCTTTAACCATCCTTCCTCCTCTTACACCTTTAAGAGACATGCCGTTAGTTGTAAAATCGGTGAACATTTCGTCTTCACTTGCTTGACTTGGAAAAAATTCCGCTGAGTGGCAGACTACGGGCAAATTAGAGTGGGGCCAAGGCAACATCGTTCGATCGGATGATTCCACTAATTAGTAGATTTCACAGACACACACATTTTGGCATTTTAATATCTGTTTTCTAAAGAAAATCAAAATCTTATAGTTTATTTGTGGCTTATTCCTCAGTAAAGCAAAATCACGAATAGCATTTTTTCATTGCACAGGCCTCATTCTGTGTTCATCAAGAACTAATTGAGAATTCGATAATTTACTTCTTAAAAGTATTGGCTAGGCCTTTTGGACACAGTCAATTCCAGTGACCATATGAACAAGTAGTTTAATCCTCGATCAACAGGTTTTCTGACACAATCCCTCGCAGTCCCCTCTCGTCTATCCTGCTGCCATCACCAGTGTAAAGTTAAAATTGTTCCTACAAATGGTTCTGTTTCTAGTAAACAAGTGGCAAAGTTGGCAATGAACTCAGTTTAATCGCTGAAAAGAAGCTTATCTTGCATGGTTTGGCCTGGCGTTTCGCCTCTAGATTAAGTAGCAGACGTTTCGGTTATTGTTGTGGCGCAAGCTTCTACTACTTTATGCTCTTACACCAGCATTGCAATGATGCGCGGTATGAAGCTGGTCGACATAGAAAGAAGAATTGGCAGATTTCGCGATTTTGCCTATTTATGCACTGATAAGACCTTCACAGTTAGGCGTTCGACGAGATGAGTAGGATGCTGCTAGACGGGCGCACAAGGGTCACCAACACGTGGAAATTATTTGTTTCCTGTGAGACTTCGTCAGAATCTGCAGAGTCATTAACAGCAGGCAAAATTTTTTCGTGTGCCTCCATCTCTCTGCGTTGGCATGCAAGTGAGTTTTTGCGCTCTCGCCGTGAATGGGAATGGAAAGAGCACAGCACAATAAACTCGTATTCAATCACTTTCTTAAACAAGCGCATACAACCTATGATAAGCACAATCAGAAGGGTGTTTTCTGCTGCGATCGCTTATGGCAGTTCTCGTGGTAAATGATTCCATTGTAAGCCTATTTACATTGTAAAGCGCCTGTAATGGCAATGGACATTGAGACACCGCAGTTATATCACTGCGGTCTACTTTATCCCTTTTGGTCTCGCTTTGATTGCGATTACTATTCTACAATTTGTTGTCACCCAATTTTTCTCTCATTTCCTAGAGAAAATGTAACAAATGTAAGCAGACTGATATGTGAAAGCCCATTTTGAAGGAGAACCTAGGACATCATTTGAGTGTCACTGTGCTCTGTCATGCCCCGTTTTGTACAGCTTCAGTTTCAATTGCTTCTACTTTGTTGCCTCTCGTAATTGTTTTCTCATGTTTTAAAGGGAAATAGTAACAAATTGTGTCTAGTCGGCACATTTTGCATAACACCTCACTTCGCTTCCTTTCGCAGTGGGTAAATATGGT
Source organism: Taenia hydatigena (assembly GCA_036345935.2). Classification (NCBI taxonomy): domain Eukaryota; kingdom Metazoa; phylum Platyhelminthes; class Cestoda; order Cyclophyllidea; family Taeniidae; genus Taenia; species Taenia hydatigena. The sequence goes on along the minus strand of JADWOT020001750.1, from coordinate 29,337 downwards.
AGTCCTTTGTTCGAATGATATTATCGCACTGCTTTGACTAGCACAATGAGCTCCAAAACTCAATTTGTTTGTGATTTGGATTGCTTTAGGGTTAGTTTGCGATTGTTAAATTTTGCTAGTTTGTGCGGTACTTACTAAAGTGCTTGCGTGAAGGTCAATGTCAATTAATGGCAGTTTATTCGAAGGTAGAATTCCCTGCCACTGTCAATGTCAAATCGGACGAATCAGATCGCTGTGGCTAGAGCATGAGTAAGTCGTGGAACAGTGGGAACCGGTGCTCGGAGTCGACAACATCTGATCGTGACTAAGGGTTGGGAGTTGTTTCATGGTTGATGCACAAAACTGTGTGCTTAAAGGTCTAGAGTGTCAGCTTCACTTGGTCGTCTGCCTCCTCCTTTCCAAGGATAGTCGGCTAATCTTCACATCGATTCCTCTTAAACATTGTTATCTAATCCGAAGTGTTAATGAGAAAGCCTGGTCTTAGCCAGGATGCGGCTGATCTCGTATCAGGTTGGCGCGTCCTCAGTATCTCCGGTATCATCTCAGCATAGGGATAAGGCTTTATGGCTCTCTTTTTTCGAGTTGAACAGCGGTCGAACAACAGGTTCGTCACCTTCATGTACTACTGCTTGCACCGCATCCCATCGTTTGCAGCAATCACGCACGCAACATGAACAAATCGCCTCTACCTGACATGAAAGTTTTCCGTGCTGCAATGCTTAACGTGCCTCTCTTAAGCATTTGCACCTTGTGGCCGTCTTAAGTGCTACTCTCTTCTCACTTTAATCTGAAAGAAGGCAGAAAGTAGGGGAGCCACAGGAGGAAATGCGAGATTGAATGTAATGAAGTGAGTCGGTGGGTGGTAAAGTGTTAGCGAAATGTAGAGTTAAAAGTAGATAACCGACTGGCCATCCAACGAAAGACCAAGGGAGATCTTACTAGGTTCAGGATGGAACCGTTTGAAGTGGATAATGAGGAGAATGAGCCCTTGCACTCATATACACTTAAGTCCATACGCACCCACCTTCTCACCTCTGTCCACGCAAAACCAATTAGGGTGGTCCCCTTAAAAGACGAAAAGTGAAATGGGCAATAACACACCTGGGTAGACAAACAGACAGGTAGGCGGAGACATGTAGTGTAAAGAACACAGATGGACCAAGGATGTAGAGGGACTCTCTGCAAGGTGAGTGTAGGAAGTGGGTAATGAGGTAGGCAGGCAGGAGTTAGGCTAGCCCATGATTTACGATGCAGTAGCAACGTGTCCATTTTTGCTCTCGAGGGGGTAAGTGGAGGAAGGGGAGGAGGAGGAGAAAGAAGAATTGGAATTAAAACGAAGTGATATAGAACAAACAAAAGTAGCCAAATGAAACTCGAATCGGAGGATTGTCGGCAACGTAAGCTAGGTACGCGAAGACAATGTTTAGTTTTAGGTACAGTGTGGTTTGGACAGGTCTAGTCTGGCCTGTGCTAATCTAATCTGGTCATGCTTCTTTGCTTGACTTAATCATTTGCAATTAAGAGAGACTAGTGGAGAAAAGACGTATACTTACTAAGAGGACGCTGGGGGAGGGAGAGGTAGAAGAATCAGAAGGGGAGAGTGGAGAATTGATGTTAGAATCGAATGCGGTGAAGGCGAGAGAAGCGCGAGGAAGGCAGAGGAGCCAGATGTTCTCGTATCAATAAAGTGGAAAACAAAGGTAAAATATCTCAGTGTAGATGCATTGTAGAGTTGGATGAATGGAGTACACATGGTAGGACATAATGCAAAATGCAGTACTTTAAACCACATTGAGCGCAGCAGGAGACGAAGGAGACAATTAACAGCAATATGCTGGAGTTTGGCATGAGAATGGAGGAGTGGACAAGAGGTCTCCTCTTCACCCAGCTCAGCGACTTTATCAAACCGGGTTCTTAATTGTGCACCTTGATGTTTAATATCAAAGATAAAGAGAGAGCCTCAATTCACATGGCATTAAGATGCGTCGAGTTGATTGGAGACCAAGTTCTTACAATGAGCTAACGAAACAGCGTCCGCCCGAAAAGTTCTATTGCCCAAAGCCTGTAGCTCATGTATTTGGTCGCGCACGCTCGATAAGCCATCCGTGATGATGAGACTGCGCCGAAAAGTAATTCAGCGAACAGGGACTCGAGTTCCAGTAAGTAAGCATCAACCAAAGGACGCCAAAGGCAACGCCTAGGAACGCAGCCGCAGAAGCACTTTTCCTTACGGTGCAACTACTATGGCCTGCCTACTTGCCTGTATGCTTGACAGGAAATTTCATCACTACACTCTACCAGCTACATCCTATCAATAACCACAACACCTGTTATTGGTTTGAAAACGGATCAACCCCTTCTCAAAAAAACAATAACACAAGCGTAGCTATCCCTCGCTACCTTTATTACCGCAAATGAAAACAATCTTACCAGGGAACACATGCCACACGCATATGCCCTACGCAACAAGGGAAAGGAATTCCAATCAAGGGTGTGGAAACCGTATCGTAGGTGCCCGAGGATGATCACAAAGGAAGTAGGAATCCAGGAAACAACAGACACTCACATAGCCGAAACCGTCACCACATCGGGCAGGAGAAGCAACTGAGTGACAAAATTGTTATTCTCATAGTCCAGTATTCGAGTAGAATCATTTCACGCTGTACAACTTTGGTAGGTCCAGACAATTCATGGAGATGCAAGCACACCTCGAGAGACACCATACTCCCGAAAGAGAACAAAAAAACTTATCCCACCAGTGCATGAAATTATCATGAAAACAACGAGAACATTTGCACAAGAAAGGGAACATATATTTTCAACTCACCTTTAACATGAAATGCTTTTCGAATTCTTCTGCAATGACGCCAAATCAACGGTTCTCCTTGCATATTCACACATCCACCGACCACGAATCAATCCGAGTTAGGGTACGCAGACATCTAAGTAGTCCATTTCCATTGCATAGAGTAGCATAAGAAGATGTAATCATTCTTTGACCATTGTTAGCTCTCATCCGGCAGCAAAGTTAACCATTTGACGAGAAGAAACCCAAAATCGCACCCCAAACAAAGCCCACAAGCCAGCCACTCATACACGGGCGCCATCAACCTAAGCAGGCATTATTGGTGGATTCAAACTAAAAATTCAAAACAATAATTTCAAAGAAGACAGCTAAATAAAACTACATTAAACGTGATTTTATAAAAAATAATATCGAAATTTGTATTTAAAGCTAATTTTGCTAATCTAAGCACGTCAAATAACACTAAATTGTGCGATATAAAAGCACTAATTTACAAACTGTAGCTATAAAAAGGACGCATATTGTGCATTTTTTTGCATGCACAAATTAATGCAAAGAGACAGTGTTCCGATGTGGTTCATTTTGTTTCCACATACATGGGGCTGTTACTTCGTCTGCTTTGTGTTGGGTCATAGTTAATGACTGTTGACGGCCCAAGTGTTGAGCCCATGAGCGGTAGATTATGCCATGCAGGGGCGTAATGCAAGACTACGTGTAGGCGTTGACATTAAGAAAACAGTGGTACGCGTGTAAGCGGTCATCGAGGACTCGTGAGCAGTTTTGTCCAAGTGGTAATTTGACGAGGAACCGGTAGTTCCAACAAACAGTACTACAGCGAGCATCTGCATTATCTCAACACAAGGCCTACAATGTTTCGCGCCTTCCACTACCACTTTAAAATTTCCGACCCCTGCATTCGGTTTGCTACTTAATCGCATAACAATTCTGCAATGGTGAAAAGAAGGCAAGTGCGGAGGCTAATAGCATGGTGGACTTGACTCAGAATCGCAAAATATTTTAATTGCAAGTGCCTGCCTGTGGCACAAATACTCCGCATTTTGCCCCTCCTTACATAGATCTAACCGAGGCGCCGTCTAGACAGACGCTGTCTGTTTTAAGTCATATTTTGCATTAAGTCCACGCCACGTTGCCTAATTTCTTTTAAAATTTGGTAAATTTCTTGACACAAAAGCCATCACTTTAAAGTGTACTTCTCTGAGTGAACCTCATGTCCGAGCTGAACACCTTAACTCAAAAATGAGGTCTTCAATCATTTAGCTTTGCACCGGTTTCATTGACACCTACACTTTACCATCAGAGTTGACAACAAGGACCACTATAACAAGAGTTGGTTGAATGTACCCCTTTTGGTTTCATCCGGTCGGACATGTCTAAGCGGACACCACCGACCTCACAGGAGAAAACAATGCCCGAAACCCCTTAAACCCGCCTAATTTGCTAACTTTTACCCGCCTTCCCCCCCCCTCCCATCTAGAGTAAATAATGCCCTTCTCCAACCATCCCCTTGGACTGGGTATCTTAAATAAGATATGATAGTGGAGAGGACTTCGACCCCCTTACATAACTAATGCTTGACGAGAGGTCAGAAATGCAGCGACCCCATCCACCAAAACCCACTCAATGACCTATTTGTTTGGTTTACTAAAACAACTTGAAGTATGCCTTGTTCTCACTTTTAATTATTTAAATATAATTAACGTGTACCAGAATGCCATTCATTCCCAACATACAAAGCACTGGCCTTATAATGCCAACACCGTGTGACCATTGAGACCAATTGCAGCGTCAAAATACGGAGCTCTAATGCTCAACTTCTCCTGCCTCAGAAGCTAGAACGTCCCGACATAAGACCCTCCTCCTCCAAACCATCACATCCACAAGGTGAGCACGGACCTCCCCGCTTCCTACCGCCCCAATCCCTTGAGCGAAGACTCAGATTAATGGGCGACATTAGCGCCATTATTGTTAGAAAGGAAATCAATCTTACTAAATCAAACAAGTACGTTGCATGAAGCTGCAAAAGCAGAGAAGTTTTAACGAGTCCCACGCAGAATTACACTCCCAGCCATCATGTCGATCGAGTTGCCGTTTGGATGAAGAACGATTTCCCCACCTTCTTCGCTCACGACACGCAGGTACCCGAACTCATCAACACCAACCACAGTACACTTGACTTCGCGATCACCTTCAGGCACTTTGAGCTGCTGATCCCTAGATTTGCCGAAAATAGTAATAAAGTGTATTAGCTTGTAGCACAAGCAACCCGTTACTTCACAACTCCAAATACTCACTTATGTATCCAGGCCGATGTGTACATTCGCTCTATCTCCTTCGAACCACCAGATTCAAAGCGATTAATGAGAGCTTCAAGGTGGTGCAACGTCCGACCAACCACTGTAGCCACTGACGGTAGCACTGCATTCGAGCGCTTGGCGCCGGCCCTGATTAAGTCATGCAAGCACGTGGTCGGCTTGGGATTGGCCACATTCACACCGATGCCTAGGTTCAAAGCACTGCAACAAACGCTCAGCCTTACCTACTAAGCATCTCATCTCACCTGACTCTGTGTAAGTAGCACTAACGAGAACGCCTGAAATCTTCGTACATGTGTTTGCCACCCTGTCTACAGCGTAGACATCATTTGGCCATTTGACTCGTACTTCCACATTTGGCGATTCATTAGCCTAAAATAATGGCTACATATCAACACATTTATCGTGAAAAACCACAAATACGTCCCATCGCTAATGACAACGAGCATGGCCAACACATAGATAAGTTGCAAAGCAGGTCAGAATATAAATTGGTGTGAAGAAGCTAGACGACGCAGTGTTTATCATGAGATTCAAAATGACTATACATTTCGGTTGTCGCTTAGATGCCATGGCGTTCCGTCCACATCCATAGCGCTTGCAGACATCTGTGCACCGACAATTAATCACCTGCCCTACTGCTACACCAATGCAGGAGGCGATAAACAGACCAAATCTAATTTCACCGCCTAGATAGCGAATATAAACGTCCAAATCTAGAGATATTTACAATAGAGATGTTATCAAAGGCTAGTCCGCATCCTACAATCGTCCAGTCAACTCCTTTTTCACCAGTGAGGCAGGCGGACAGGTGACGAAAGAAGCGACGTCGTTTTTACATAGTTGGCATGGAGTGTACAAGAAGGTGCTACCTCCTCTCCCACATTCTGATGGGAGCAGAGAAGCCAAGAAAAGAGACTCATGAAAATGATCCAGTGCTACGGTCACTTGTGTTTCATGTGGTTTATTAAATGTCGCTACTTTTGTTTAACTACTTCCACTAATATGCCATCGGCAATAGGAAACCTACCCGATAAGCAGTGTCATTCTGCCTTAAGTACAAAGCACATCGACAGCGCAGCAGGAATTTGTGATTCAACTACTACTGATACTGCTTAAGAGATTCCAAAATCCTATACTTACTCCACACTCTTCGAGGAGTTCATTCAAAGTTAGGAAAACAGCAAGAGCAGGCAAATGCTGAATCCACGCAAGTAGACGCGGTAGATAACAGGATGGCTTTTCCTTAGACAACGGTAAGTCAACATGAGCCGTAAACAAGGCCGCACCACGCGGAGACAACCACTGATTACCCCTTCGACCTATCAACAACACCAGAGTACTTATTTGAGCAAGATGTCAGAGGTTACCAACACCTGCCGTTTGTGTTGCTGAGACAATCACCAAGCCCGAATGATTCGACAGCTTAGGCAGAATTCTGAATTGGTTAGTTAGGAAGTGGAGAAGCGACTTACTCTTGAGAGACGCGAAAGTTCGAGGACGTTACTTCACTCCAGAAGGGATGACGACCTAAACGAGAAGTTTGCTTGAGGGAGGCAAAATAGTCGGCAAACGAAAAGGCCTCTGTATTCGTATCTGTGGAAACAACCTCCACCTTTGAACCAGTTGCATTTGCCAGAAGGTTGATAAGGTATTCAGGCACCTAGAACTCGAAAAAAAATCAGCGCGAATGACTGCGTTTCAATAATGGTAGTACATTCAAGAAGGTTCCAACCCGCTCGAAGCTAGTTTCGATCAGACCAATCAGGGCTGTTGAGCTTATCAAAGTAAAAGGAAAAAACTTCACGAAGTTGAATTAACTTCATCCTTTTCACATCCGTGCACACATCTCTGTTGACCTGACGCCTTCTAATTTTCGGACTGTGAAGATTTGTCAATGCAACAGAGCCATGCCACTTCCCTTCCAATTGATGTCGGTAGTTAACACCTGAAAATTACTTAAAATCAACACCACCTATGACAGCACTTAAGGGTGGGCAATAACTAAATTAATTTTGAGTATTTCTCAACCACACAAAAAGCCAACATGAAGATAATCCAAGTGTCGTCCCTCCCATTCGCTAGATGTGGATGAGACTCCTTTCGAATCCACCAAACGAATCAGCACTAATGAGGTTGCAGTGAGATACATTTGAAATAAAATAGGCTTTCCAGTAAATTCACTCAATGCTGAGAGGGAGTTAGGCAATGAGATAACCACTTAGTAGGAAGCAAATGCAGCTGCCACAGCGCCGTTATAGCTCCGGCGAAAACTCACTTCTGCGTCCGGTGAATCAGGTGGTTTGCAGGTATAGAGGGTAGTGGCTGAAGCAGAACTCTTCCTTTCCGTCTGTCGTGCGCAAGAAATTCCGAGAAGAGTCAAAACAGATGTGACGTCTTGGAGATTGCTCTGAAGAGGGCACCGAAATCATCAAGTAATTAGACATCGAATGTGCAAAGCATCAACGGCAGTTATGAATGCAAATGCAAGCCGTTATTCACATTTCCAAGGTCACCGTAGCTACTCTAAACTGATGGTTTTGCTCGGCGATGTCAATCATATCAAGTCTTCACTAATTACATTATGTCAACCTGTCATTAATTAGGCTGGTCTTGCGCGAACAAATAAATACAACTACAAAACAACAGTACCGCAACAGAAACACCAGAGTGTGGACAGCTACAGCAGAAACCAAGGAAACCGTGTCAGAAGCGATCGATTGAATCTCATAATATTCACGAAGAAATGTTGAGCTTTGACTCGGTTAACCGAAAATCAACAACCACCTATCCAGCTTATCCACCTGGGCTTAAAAAGTAGGTTATCACAATCAGCTATGACATAAGTTAGAAATTAAAGCGAGGTTAACTTATCAAACCGCATTTTCCAATTTTTTAAGAAAAATGCAATCCCGACCCTTAGTAACGACCATCACAGGCGCCTCCTGTTCATTCCGTAAGCAAAGGCAGTCATCCACGACACTCCAAACCCACCGATTAGTTTGAGTCGAAAAATCAGATGTTTTTAGTGCTGATGAAATACTGTGCGCGCCAGAAGAATGACCGCAATCATCGCTAAGAACGAGCAAAACTTTTCCACGGTGTTCTACAAGGTAATCGCTAACCTGCACAAAACAAGCGTCGGGAAGATGGAAAGAAATAAATGGATTGATGAATAGCCCTCACGCTGGATCGTCATCCCATATGCAAAGTTTAAAACATTAAACGCAAAACGTGGCGAAACAAATGCCATTTACCTTTGCAATTTCATCTCTTTGGTTTTCACCGGGTGAGATGTCAGAGATAATCAAAAGATTTGTCGAATTTTGCCAGACATTAGACGTCCAATCATTATCAGATAAAGCATACAGTGTATAGAGCGACGGATCCACAGTGGACTTGAAGCTTTCGATCGCCTGTTTGTCAAGATTACGGCAGAAGATATTTGGTGGCTTAATGAACAATCTCGCAGAGGAGCAACTATTCTCCAAAGCGTCATTTTTACAAGGGAAATCGTTTGGGTCTAGGCATCGCCAACAACGCGATATTCCTGCCATATTAGTCCTGTCTCAGGTTGGTAACAATTCTTTGAAATGCACCGAGCAGCCACGTCTATAAGTCCCGGATAAAACATAGGAAAACTTGATGGTGAACACAAAGCAACACTTACTTATAAAGTCCCCTAATTAACTCAAAGAAAGGTGTGCATAAACACTAGCTAAATGCAACAATAGGGTTAAATTTTCAAAATAACCAACAAAGAATATCTAACAGCAAGTGTAGAACCGATTAAATACCTCCAAATTTCCAGGCACACCTACACTCGACTTTTAAAGTCCGCACGAACGTTGGGACATCCACACTGGCATTAAACAGTTAAAACATTTAAGCCATCTAAATTAAATTAGCCTTGTACATGACTAAACCCACTTAAGAAATGACGAAATAATAAATTAGGTAATTTGCCTGAAAATCGTTGCAATGACGGTATCCACCAGGCAGAACACAATCACAGGAAGTAAAAAATCATTATCAGCCAAACTGAATTTAAGTTAATGTATTTTCTGTAACTTTGTCCTTTTACTTCAAGCCAACAGAGACACTTATTTTATTGTTGTAATTGTAGCGCCTGGAGTCTCCCCCGAAGGCCAAAGAAGACGGAATACTAGGGCAAACATATGTATGCTCAAGAGGCAGAGGGAAATGAGCTGCTGGAATGTCTGGAGGCCAGCTTACGCAGCTAGGATCATATGGCCACTTCCGTAACCCTGACCGAAGCCGGCAGTCCAAACAAGTAAAGTACTCTAGTAGTTGTAAAAGGTTCTTCCTCTTCCCTCCTTCCACCCTTACTACTAGAAGTCTTAGTATTCTTTGATATCTTTATTATAGTTTAGGGGAGAACGTATAGAGTGATACTGTAGAAGAGCTCAGAACGGGAATGCGTCAGCCTCTGAGTAGAGGCCACGGTGTCTTGCGACCAGATTTGAGTTGTTCTCCCGCCTCTGGCCTGCAAAGCATACTTTAAGAACATAAGTATTGCACAGCCTCCTAGCCTTTTGAGCGCCATCCCGGTGCTATTCTCGTTGGCTTGCTTTGATTACGCTGTCGGGTGGCTTTCTTTCTTCCATCATCGTATTCGACTAGGGAGAAATTTGCAAGGTCGGACTCCATTGTGATGGACGGTTATCGACTGGGTACGGAGTTGTGCATTCCGGACGAGGTAGTTCGTGAGCGAGGTAACTTTTACTACACGGAAGGAGTTTCTTACTTTAAGGGTCGTAAAAATTTTGCAATGCATTTCAGGCGTAGGAATCGACTCATGTACTTGAACAAGACCGCTCTCACGGTAGACGCTGAGTTGACTGTGCTTGTCATGGCATTTATTTTCTCTAGTTTGAGACGTTTTAGGTGTCGCCGCGCAAGATGAAACACCTTTCTCATCCCTTCTTTTGGACGGAGCATTGTCGGTATCCACTTCCTTACTCGGTAGAAATACATCAAATGGAGCTCTCATTTCGCGGCCTGTGAGCATCTTGAACAAGAAAACACCAGTTAATGCGTAGACTATAGTCCTATAGGCAAGAAGAACGCGTCAGTGGACACCTGCTTTCGAAATACTTATGAATGGAGTGTGTATTGGAAACGTATTGTCACGGAGATGACTCGGTTTTTTCATCCCTTGCCTTGTAACAATGCAGTAGCTTCAGTGTAATCTTCGCCCTCCTCTTAGTCCATAGTAGGAATTGGCCTTGGCTTTAGCTGTTTTTCTGTGGGGCTAATAGTTGACTGAAGGGTCGCGGAGACAGGAAAGAGTGCAGGTTTGGCGTCTTCCTTGGATCAGTTGGGTTAATATTCCCGACAACCATTAATCAGCTGACGTCTCTTAAGGCAGACAAATGTGCACCGGTAAACGTTAAGCTTCATCCGTTCCTTACGCGTTTTCCACTTATCTGTCAATTGGGCTAATTGGCTGGTGGTGAGGAGATCTGTTTATCTCGCTGTCTAGGGACTTACCCGCCTGGTTTTCTTGGTCAGCTTCACTTCAGCGGTATGAGATGTGGAGTTAGAACGTTGGTACGGTCCTGTATGATGTGAATGGTCGTGTTGGGATCACTTCGTCTGCGTCAGGACAACTGATTGTCGGTGATGCCAAAAGTAACACCTTCCTGACACCCTCGTGGTGCGTGTTTCTGGGATGCATTGCTTCATTTTGATCGCATCATTGCTGCTAACAATGGTTAGGATGGAAGTTGCTCATAGTGGAAAGGAGTGGAATGCCTCGCCATGTTCATTTGGCTTATTTACGCACGGTACTTGTTCTACCGTTTGAAGCACGCGCGTGCACTTGACTGGCCTATTGCACGTGATGTCGATTGACTGAGTGCTGTCATGCGTTTGTCCGATTCAGTAGAGCTGTAGGTGCACTAGGTAGTTTGGGAGGAGGAGGGGGGATGCCACCGACATAGACGTACCCAGAGTAATAGGCGCAAGCGTCTGATGCTTGGTTCGGTCCAGCCTTCACCACAATCCCGTGACATTAATTGGCTTTTTATATAGCACGAGTGCTTTTTTGCAGCACACCACTTATTTTGTGGCGTATATACCGCAGTGATGAGGCCCCAGATACGGCAGCCGTTACAAGTAGTGTCTTCGCCTCTGTCTCTACTCGTGGTATCCTTTTCCACCATCATACCCATTAATGGTGTTGTTTTGGGAGGATTTCTTTGCAAAGTACTAGATTTTTTTCTGTAACTTAATTGCACCCCTGTTCTTGCTCATTCACTTAGTTGGCTGGCTGGTAGAGATGCAGGGATAGGGGCTAGGGGAAGCGGCAAAGCTAGTGTCGGCTGTCTAATGACCCTCCAGGCATTCTGTAAATCTTTATCAGCCTATTTTCTCAACTGTCGATCTGTTCTACTGCCCCTTCTCGACCCACGGAACGTGTAGGGGTCAGCATGCGGTGGGCATATGAGGCTGGCCGAGGCGGACTTACCTACAGTGCATTTAAATAGTGGAAAATGAATAACTTTGGATGGCTAAGATGTTAGAAGAAAGCGCTTTGTTCAGACAAGTGAAAAACCACTAAGAGAGTGTAAAAACACCAATTTTATGCCGGTAGAATACCCAGTTTGCTAGTCTTTGTACCGATTGACGGTAAGAGGAGGGGGCAGGTGTCAAGTACTGTGGCTCCAGGTGTGAAGGTGCTGCCGGAGATAAGATGCATCAATGCTGAAAGGCTAGCTAGGTCACACACTAGGCATCCCACAAAGCGCAGGAAATGGCATTTTTAATGAGTAAGTGTAGTACCTGTTGCACATGACTTGCTTTTGAAGTAGGGAATTGCGCAAGGCGGTATTGGCTGGTTAATTGTTTAGCATCATCAAAAAGCGAACACAAGAGTTGCGTGCCTCATCGTCATGGGCTCATCCACATGGACACGGGACCCATGACCGGTGATCAATACTGTCAATCAGCGTCTTTCTTAGGGATTGCATTGTTATTCACCGGTGTCTGTAAATCGGTCAAGGTCTGCACACAGGGTTGTCGGACTCAATCAGGATTCATTACACTGAACTGTGTCTATTACGGGAGACCCACCATCGAGTGCTTGGTGCGTAGGCGTTTTACACTTGGTCTCTGCGTTATGGCTTCTTTCCGCTCTGCCATGTTGGTAGGAATAAAGTCACTTCTTTTGTGCTGTTCTCCTCATTCTCATACGTTTCTTGTTTGTCTATGCTTATCGCTTTGCGAGAGTTCGATTAAGTAGTGTAATTTTAAAGTGGTTTTGAGGAGGTGATTGAAAGTTCACAGGTCTTGGTTCTCCTTTTTTTATAACTGAAGATCAATTTCGTTTTTTAATGAACGAGTGCCAAAGAGCTCCCGTTATTCTGTTGACCACATCTCCCTTACTGCACTATTTTTAGCTAAAGCTTTTCGTTCCTGCAATTTCCTCGTAAAGACTAATGTTTTTGAAAAAGGATTAAAAGCGATCGCTTGACAAGCCGAAGTCCCTTTTGCCTTTTGTTATCGCGTAAAGAGTAGACAACAATCCATTTACGGGCTCTTGGTAGAGCGTCAGGGTTTTCGCTTCTCGGAATCAAATATTATGAGCAAAGTTAAGTAGGCTGATTTTTTTTTTTCAAAATGTAGGTTTGGCAGTGATTCTGCAAGACCGCCTTCCTGCATTGTTTTATTTTATTCCGAAGAGTTTTTTCTTTGTTCGTGTAAAATTGCACCTTTCTGAAGGTATGCAGGGGAAAAGTAGCCACTTTGCTTCAGTTATTTGGTTCGACGAGCAATTTTAACGCAGCTTTTTTGTTTCTGTCTCCAACCTTGTAATCAGTTTATCAGTGGTTTCCGGTTTTTGATCTCTTTTTAGCTTTGACGTCCGAAATTAAGCCTTTTTCATCGACCTAACCTCATTTCCTGTGTCATATTTGTCTCGAGCCTCTTAATGCTTGCCATCCTTAAAGTAAAGCGATTGATAAGTAGATCCTAAACGCTTTATTTATAGTAGTTGTTCCTTTTCCTGGCTTTTGGATGAGCCCTCGATGTGTACTATTTTCCCTTATAGTGGCCCTCTGTGATTTTCACTCTCACTTAAAGCTTCGTTTTGAGGGGGCGGCCTCTTAGGTCATGGACAGAACTAGCTTGTGTAGTATCTTTCGCAATCTGTGCATCCGTTCCGCAATCTCCAGAGTTTGCCCTTATCTGGAGCAGTAAGACGAGTAGTTGTTGTCTGTATTTCATCAGAGTAAACCGTTTAGCAAGGTTTGAGCTTGACCAGAATCCATCTGACAATGATCAGGACGCTGCACGTGTGTAGCGTGGCATTTAGAAGGGACAGTTCCATGCATATCTAATCACTTCGGTTTTGTAAACCTCCCGATTGCGATTTCCTTTTAGTCGGGCGCAATGGAAGAGAAGATGCTTTAATAGGAGACGCACTAGAAGGCACTGAGCAGTGTCAAGTAGCCGCCAGGTACCGAGAAGTTTACCTAACAAACAAAGGTAACGGATGGACTGAAAGACAACATTTGCGTTATCGCTACTGACCGGTAGACGTCTACGCCGCTCAATTGTCAAATTGCTGAATGGGTTGGCGATCGTAAACGCCTTCTTTCATGAGAAGGATGGTTCATCTCCGCACTTTGTGCGCAGGCACTGGGGCTGGTCTGTGTCATCCTCGATAAATGATGCCTATTCCGTGTATAACATGGGTTATCGCTTACTACTTCACATGACATCGCTGCATTATGATTGTTCGTGCAGATATAAAACTAGAACCTCTGCTTGGACCTTATTTCCTTCGTATTGAACGGGGCTGCTTGCTGTTTCCGCCTTGCAGGTTTAAATGTCGATGTGTGAATGGAATGCAGATGAGAGGTCCACTATCTAAAGCGGGTGATAAGTACAATTTGTCGTGCGGAAACACCACTACCACCACATAGTTCATGAAGACCATGAGTAAAGAAGGAGAAGGGGCACTAGAATGATTAGTTGTCTTCTGGCACCATTTTAATGCGAAACAGCGCAAAACTCTCAAAGCTCTGAATTCTTACCGTTCCAAATGCCTACATCTTCTTTTCCAGGCTATAATGGTGTCTTTACAGTGTTGTATGCTTCTGTGAATTTCCCATAATTAGTAAATTTAAGAATTTTACTCTTACTCTTGTTTCTTTTGCAAACAGAGGAAGGTGAGGATTGAACGGGTTTGCGCAGGTGATTATAAATTTGATTGTTGATTGACGCGGATGAGGCGTGTGGGGTGAGGTGGTCCACTGCTACAGTTCAGACAAGGCATCACCACCTCTTCCATGGGTGTTAGAGTGTTTCTTTGGTAAAGAAGCAAAGAAGTAACTGCGTCCTGTGGATATGGGCTGTTGGGAAGTAGTGCAAGCGGTCAATTATGTCTGGGAACCCATTCGTCCATGACCCACGACCCACAGTGAATTCGCCTAACTTTGTTGTCTCTGCTGTAATCAAGACGTGACAATCCACGTTGGTAGAATCATTCACGCTTGTAGTGTTGGTGTTGGTGGATGCAGCAGGTGTACTCTTGAAAAGATCGTCGAATTGCTCCCCATTGGCGAGCTGTATGCGTCTTGAGCGCATTCAGCAGGCGCGATTTGAGTGAATGCAAGTCGAGGTAGTTAAGAATCTACTTCGAATTGAGTGCCAATTGGGAGGTCAGAATGGTCGGATTATCGTATAGCTTCACAACGAGTGAGGTTGTTGCTTTGCAGCCCATTTTGTTTCCTCAGGTAAGAAAATCACCCGTTGGATTGAAGTAGATTTGGCATTCAGTTTGAATCATGAGTATGAGATTAATTTGCAAAAGGTTTTTTGGGAGCATTACCATCGAAATAGGGGAGACTGGACTGATTGTCGCCAAGTTCATCAAATGTAACTCCAATGGACTACGAAAACAGTATAGTTTGGAATGCAAGCGGTTCAGCTTTGAGGCGAGACAGTCGAGGTTGACGCTCCGTATGCGTAAGCCATCACATTAAATGTCTACTGATGGCTTACAAATCACTTAAAGTATCTGCGGTCAAGTCAACTTGGCGTATTTTGAAGGCTTTTCAATCGTTGAAAATGATTCATTGAGCAGCTAATGGTGGAAAGGACTGGGACTAACCGCACAGTCATACGCGCTCCCATTTGAAAGTCGTAGGTAATGATGGTTGCTTGATGCCTTACTAAATTGTCACGTCACTTGCCAATTGAGTAATCACTCTTACATAAGGAGAAGCATTTTATGTGCAACGAGAGTGTTCACGCGTTGGCACAGTTGTGAGGTAGTAATGTTGTCTATGAGATGTCCACTCCCAGCTGTTGGAGGCCATGGCCTTAATTCAAGTGTCCATCAGATCTAAGGAAGTACCGCATAGGAGCCCACCCCGCCCTGCTACAAACTCAACCGGTAATGCCCTTGCGTCGAAACCAAATTGGAGGAAATTAAGTGGGAGAAACAGATTCATCAAGTGGGTACAAGAAGACAGTGACCCACCGTAAAGGGGAACTTTGTGCGTTACTTTAGTGGCACCTCTGCAATGTTCGCACTTATGTCTCCCTTTAATCGCAGGATGGGAAGATTAATTTGTTAACACACGGTTCGCCAACTCAACTGGAAGGACTCCGTAGTTAGCACTAGGAGAAAGGTTGTAAATGGACAATCGTTCGGGTCTTAACCAACTTAAAGAAATGTCTATTATGTATAAGTGAGTTGTTATGTGCCTTTCTTAAGGAACATGTGTGTTTAATGCCAATGTGTTAGCAGAAAGCACATGAATCCACCTCATCAATGAACGTTGAAGCTGTGCTTACAAATACTTAAATGGGGTGGGCACAAGATTGCTCTTACTCACCATATCATTTCGTAGGTACAGATTCGTGCAAAGGTGTGACTAGTATGCGATATATAGCATTGCTAAACGCTGAATAATATAAGCCATACCTGTAGTGGAGCTGGGAAGATCCAGTTTTATGTTTGAAGGAGAGGTAACATTCAAGTAGGATAGATGAGAAACGTCGCTGTTATATATCGTTTAAAAACAGAAATAGAATCAAACAAAAATAAAAAAACTTTGCTGGACATGAGTACAAAGTTTACAAAACTTGACCATTTAGTCCCGGACGTCAAATGTAGTGGATCACGCATCGTTTAAGATCAAAAATAGATAACCACAATGGTTGCAATTTTTAAGACACATTTCAACTGTCTGCTGAAAATTCTGTTAAGTAAGACAATTCTTTAAGTTAACAAGCTCGCTCACCATTTTCGAGGTCATCAGCGGTAACTGCTTTTCACCTCGTTGGAAAATCGGATTCATTGCTGCACTAAAGTGCCATGATGTTGGCAGAAGTAGGCCGTATTTTTCCAGAGACTTGGCTTGCTCACTGAGAATTACTGGGTGAAAATGGATTTACAGGCCAAGGATTTCACTAGAATGCATCGCGTCTGATTGGAGCATAATTTGCTAATCATGAGTCCTCTAAAGAGCGAATCAGCAATCTGCCTTTGGCATCTGGTAAGAATAAGTCGCATCTTATGGTTTCTTACTATGTCTGTCATGCATAAACTAGCATTAGCTACTTCTAGACAATTAAACTTTACTGCTCATTACCAAGACCTCAAGGCAAGGCTGCTAACCGCCATCGGAAATGTCCGAATGGCATTGGCTTTTGATTGGTAGCTTAGATCAATGCAATTTTTTTCATTAACTCGGTTCATTTTTATTTTACAAATCAAGTGGCCAGATGAGTGGCAGGCAAATTATTGTTGGAAAGGATTGGAGGGGGTAGGAAAGAGATGGAGAACACTGCACTGCAGCTCCGTACATCGACTTCTTACCTCTTTGCCTCAATCTCAATTGTTTCTCCGTCTCTTTCAACTGAATATTCCTGGTGCATCGCTCCTACCGAAGATGTGTATGGACCAACACCGCCATTCGTAATGCAAAATAGCAATTCGTCCAAGCGTAGAATTAAGGCAGTCATCAGAAAAGCCCCTTTGTTAACACCAATCTTTAGGGGTGAGCCACCGAAACCTTTAATCAGCATTCTGCCCTTTACTACGTTCGCTGTGCCGCACCTACTCTTCATGTTTCAAATATTTTCTATGTCTCTAAATAAGCAGCTGCATTGGAGACCGGCTGATGCAAAACAACTTGCTCATCATTCATGTCCCACTGCGGAAGCACCGTGGCATGGTACGCAAGTCTAGGCCTGACCAGATCCAACTAATATGGACTGGACTAGTAACAGCAAGATTAACAACCTGGGCTAGATTATGACAAGCTTGGATAAGGTGCCTCATACGTCATCATTTAAGTCAGCCCCAACACTCTGATTTGTCCCGCCTAATCAACTCGACACAACTCTATGCCATGTAAATTGAGGTCTTCTTTTCCTTTCTCGCAGACATTAGGTGTTTGAGGTACACACCCAAGAGGCAGAACTGCTGGCGTCTTTGAAATGGGCAGAGAGGAGCTTTCCTGTCTACGCCTTTTTTCTCGTGTCCCTCTCCTACGCATCTTTGGTAAGTCTCCTTTGTCTCCTACTGCACTCTATATGCTCACATGTATTGCGCCTTGCATTGTCACATTGATTGCGCTCCCCATATGCAACTAATTTGGAAAAGGGCAGTGATTACTCTCTAAAACACAGCTCCTTACCTTGATTTTTCACTTTGACTTCACGAGAACGTCTCACTCCTCTGCCTCTGTTAAGTTTCTCTCGCCTTCCCTCCTACCTTATCGTCTATCGGTGTCTTCTTTGTAAGTTCTCTTTCATCTCTCCACTAGTCTTGATCTCGATTTTGACATGAGTGAATAATGCCCAGATTCATAATCAAGATCAGACAAGCACGAGTAAGACTGGACCTGACTCAATCACATTCTACCCGAAACCAAATCTTGTTTTGGCATAGCTTAGCTTGGATTACCATTATTTCCCATTCCTATCATTTCTTCTGTCCCTTTAGTTTGTCTTACACTACTTCGCCTCAATTCCATCTCCTATTTTTACTCCTCCTTTACTTATCCTTCCGAGAGCTAGGGTGGGCGTGTTGCTCCTACGTCTCACTTTGTAATTTGTAGGCCGACCAAATTCTCACCTGCTTAACTCACTTTCCAGTTCATGACGCTCTGCAATAAAGGGTAAGGTTGTATGCTTTCTGGTCTAAACTGCCTTCTCCGTTTCCACTACGTATCTACGCCTAGGTTTGTGTGTATGTCATTGTTCACTTTTATTTTCGTCCTTTTGAAGGCACACCTTGATTAATGTCCTACGAAATCAGGTAGGAACGTGTGTGTGCTTATGTGTATTTGGGTGTAAAAGCACATTTTATCCCATCGTGATCTTCTAACTTGTCCTTCTAGCCAAGTAAATCATCTACGAGGAGGGCGCTGACACACGATGAGGGTGAGGAGGAGAAGGAGAGAGGGGAGAATTGATATTGGGCTTGGGGGAGGTGAAGGTGAGAGAAGCGTGAGGGATACAGAAGTGCGAGACGTTCTCATGGCGCTAAAGTGGGAAAATAAAGGTAAGGAGCTAATATGCAAGGATGTGAAATAACTGAACTGAAGTAACTTTCTCTAATTCCCTACTAGCTGAATTGAAGCAGGATAGATGCGACTGAGCAGCTCAAAAGTAAGAACAGCAAGGCAAGAAGGAACAGAGGGAAACCCCATCGCAAGGAAATGAATTGAAACATGTATTTTTAAATCAAACATGCCTTTTGACCGGTATTTCAGTGACCAACTGTGGACACGCGTTATGGCCAGCAGAAGCTTCTACCACTGTATCCAGTTACGAGCCGGACGAAACTCCTAACCGAGCAGAATTGCCAAAAAAGATCAATGGAATTGAAATCAAGTATCTAGATTTGCATGAAAATTTAACGACTGGCACGATTGGCTTGCGAAACGGTCTCTACACTCCTTGTATAGCTGTTCGTTTATCGTGTCACATATATGTGACACGCGTTCATTTAAAGTTTGTAATGATCGGGGACATGCCACATTGAGACTCATAACGGCAATATTTGTGTTTAAAACGAGCACATCAATTGATGATAACTTTGATTTTACTACCTTTAGGCAAGAATCAAACCGGTCTAAAGAATTAGCTTCCATTCATTTGATTGTTTAAGTGGTACAATGTCTGAGGAGTCATGACGAGTTTTCCCATCTAATGGGTAGACCTCATATACAAACGCATAAAACTGTTTGCGCCTGCTGTCTTGAGTGCTGTCTTTGCCTTCTTCCGTTCGCTAGAATTTGTCCTTTATTTGACCATGGATCAGGATCCTTCATCTATCTCTCTCTCGATGGTTAAATAGGCAAGCGTGCATGGAACAGTATAAGGAGATTGAAGTGTCCTGTAGCACTCCTTTGATGTGCGCATCAAGGAATAGTTTTTGGGAATGCTGGAACAAACACGAGCGCAATTTTCCCAAATCGGGTCCTTGCTCAACGGCTAATCTCTCCGGCTGCTGCCCATAAAGTCATTCATTCGAACGCCTTAGACTTTCATCTCTTCTAGCACGACAGCACATCTGGACGCTTGTGAAACAGAAAGGTATTAACCAGTCTCTCTAATCAAGTAATGCTTGCAGAATCTTCGGTATTGTGGCAATCGAATGAATGTTTTAACACTTATGAAGTATAAGGAGAGGCGAATGACAGAAAACTATGCGTCTGCAGCTTGTCTCAGGTTCCCTTACTGTTCCAAAATAGCGAAAGTTGACTTTATTTGATAACTTTTGAATCAGTCAGCGGAAGGGTGCCAACAGGCTTCGACTTGAGTGTCACGCTGATAAGCGATTTTTTCCGAGTTACTTATTACAGCTATGGACAAAACGGATGAAATTACTGGGTGTCTACATTAAAAACTAGTTTACCTGTCAATAAATGTCTTCTAACTCATAAAAGTTAAGTTTTGCTGCTTTTAACTTATGATCTGCCCAAGTTAACATGTGGAAGAAGGCTATTCTAGTGCTACAGAATCACCTCTTTCGCCCCCTCAAAAGTGAAACGATCTCATATGATAAAAAAATACTAGTATTTCGGGTACTATGAACAGGTAGGCATTATCTGAAGTAGAGGGGGTTTATTTACGAAATTAAAGTGCTAACCACGCACAATGTCAGAAATAGCAGGGTTGTCATTCGGCTTCCATGACAATGCAAAGCTGCCAACCAGCTCTAACTGACCTCTTATTTGCCTTTGCTCAAAAGGTGGGTTGATTTTGGGGAGGCCTGACCACAGAACATGCCGGTGGTATCCTCATCTTGCTGCTTTAGTAAAGAGTCAAATATTGACCAAGCTAGATTTTGTGGACACCAGTAAAGTTTGAAGTGAGCTAATAGCCAAATCCACTCACATTTATGAAGACAAATGGTATGTGTGACTTAAAGGATTACAGTGGATTTTACTTGTGACATGCTACAGTTTGGGAGAAAGGGGTCTATCACAGAGAAAAAGTAATTATTACAAACCGCATGTTGTAGCTATTCTCAAACTTCACTTTTATTTGACTCAGAAACAAATGCAAGGAAATCTCTTCGTTACACTCATGCGGCACTAATCGTAGACTTGCAAAGTACAGGAAACGGCAGATATTAGGTGAAATTTTTGCTATTTCTGGGTATCCTATTAAGGCAAAAGCAGACAATGGTTAGCTACTTCTTCACAAAACATATTTTCGCCTTGGGATCTAAGGCGCGAAAGCCCCTTTGTCATGAGTAGCAGCCAAAATAGGCATTACGGAATTGGATTGAAAGCCAAACGCTTTGTGTTTCAGGTTGTTCCAAAAAGGTGAAAGCTGTCTTTGATCTGCATTAATTCATACATCAATCTTTGAAGTGGAGAACTTACGCAGAAAATCTGGTCTCGACATACGTGTGACATGGCTAGACTGTTCATTGTCAGGATTTCATTTATGTAGTGCTTCAGTTTTCCCGTTAAACCTACACCTAAGCCGCATTCACCTCAGGGTTTAAGAGGCCGCTGTACAAATGTGTGATAGATGGTGTTCTTTTGAAACGCTAGTAAATTGAGACCAACTTATTCGATAACAAGAAGGGTTACAGTATTCCTTAGAGATTCTCCAATCTTAACTCCCTGCGCTTTAAGCGTCTACTCAAAACAACTCTAAGGAGATTTGGGACTAACTAACTGGTTAACGGGACAGGGCACACATGCTCAACCTGTGCTTAAATCAGAGTTCCTTGTAGCGCCAAGCAAGGATATCTTGGGCTTATGTTCTAAACAGCGCCAATTACAAGGATTAAACTACAGGCACTTTTCCGTTAATTCAAAATATTGCTTCTTATACTTGCTGAAGAAGCCTCTTCTTTAAAAAACAACGCCTCTATTTGTTTGCAGGAATATGAATAGGCAAAGTTGGTTCAGACTAAGCTCACAAATTTTCCATTATAAGAATATCATTTCGCTACTCATTAAATATGAGTGGAGCCTTCAAAATCAAGTAGAGTGACGGGGCCTGAAATGGCAAAGCACATAAGTGTGCATATGGGTGCAGACCACAATATAGAAAACACAAAGTATTTGGTGTTCAAACTCCAACTAAGACAACTCGAACGGCGATGTGAAGCGCTGTGAGGTAGGTGAGCACAAACGGTGGTAAGTTCAGCAAACATAAATCGGGCGCGAATCTCTGCGCTTATTGCCTGTATCGTTAATTTCCCAACTTAGTCCTCATAGCCTGCGTTCATGCCTTCATTCCTTCCGATGGCCTCCAGTTTTCTCATATAATCGCCATATTCCGCGCAGCTCTTTCAACGTATCGCTATTTCACACTTTTTCGTTTTTATTCAACATGGTGATTTGCCCTAGCCTTTGGAGAGATAGTTCTTAAACACCCATCGTCGATCCCATGATCAGCAACTTTTACTCTAAGGAAAGAATCTTCTTGGTAGAAAGGGTCCTTTTTATTCAAATGCTTTGGATAAGATCCACTGCGGATCCTATTACAGCCATCAGTACTTAGCGCTGATCCAAAAATGCATAATGAAATTATTATTGCCTATTGTTAGAAAAGCGCAATGTATCATTTTTGATATGCCAATGTTTGACTTAGATTATCTTGACTAGGCCTGACAGTATACATGCCATTATCAATAGGGGTGTTTGTGCGGAGAAAGATTCTGAAAAGTTTGGGTACCATTGCGTATATGGGCACAAGAGATCCCGCAGAAGCATTGAAATCTGACACTGATACCTCCGCGACTGGTAAGTTTAGTTCGGAATTCTACTCGATCTGCGTTGTTATATCTACTCTGTAAGTCATCTCCATCTTAAGTGACCGCCGTGCGCTTTAGCCATGGATTGAGGAACCGCTGAATAGTAGAAGAGTCAAGTACAATGACTACAGTCACATGTATCTTAGAGCGATTGACCATTATTGAAGTGCCTGCAGTAGTCAAATTAAAAATATGGAGAGGTCACCCTTAGGCCGATACCTTGATATAAGTAAATTAAAAAGAAGCTCATCAGAAGGAATGCACATGAACAAATAAATGACTATGTGGGTATATGAAAGATTCATTTGATGTAAAACTAGTGACAACTCCCTTTGGCTTGGGTTAGAGTCGGGTGATCACAGCATGGTTAAAAGGTTCCGGAGTTCTGTGACTTCTTGTTCCAGGATTAAATGATTTGGAGGGAATTCATTTTACAAATGCATGACCTCGCCCTCTAAATCTCTGTTGACGAGCCGAGTTTCTTCACTGGCATGGTGGAGCTGTACGCGCTCTCTACCTTTTTGCGCATGAGCTCATAAGTTTCCTTTGTGGCCTCTTCGTGGAAGTCAATCCAATCACGTATGTTCTCACACATCGTGCGTACACTTTTACGTTGCTCCTCCGATGTCATTTGCCTTACCTCATCCTTCTCTATTTCCGACTGTACGGTGAATATGTAGTCCTCTAGCATATTCCTTGTTACCATCTTGCTTCTCTGCTTCTCACTCGCCTGATTCAACTTCTCAGCTTCATTAATCATCTGCTCGATCTGCTCTTCCGACAGGCAACTCGTGTCCTCAGCATAGACATTAATTTGCTTCCTTGATAACTTGTCCACTGCTGACATGCTGAGAACGCCATTTTCGTCAATGGCAAAGGTAACTTCCATCTGTAAAGATGCACACGGCGAAGGTGGGATGCCTAACAAGTAAAACTTGCCGAGCAATTTGATGTCATTTGTCACTGCATACCCACCTTCATATACCCGTAGTAACACGCCTCGTTGATCATCGAAGAATGTAATGAGGACCACTGTCTCCTCCATTGGGATTTTTATATTGCGCTCTACCAACGGCATCCTTGCACCGCCATTCATCGCAAAATTCAATGATAGTGGTGTCGCTTCCATCATTACCAGCGGTTTTTTATCAATCTGGTTTGACGCTAACAACGCCGCACCGTAGGCTGCTGCTTCGTCCGGGTTGATAGACTTGTTAAACTTACAGTCAACAAAGAAGTCCTGTAGCATACGCTGCACCTTTAAAATGCGTGTCGATCCACCCACCAATAGTACTTCGTGAATATCAGCCTTTCTCAAATCCGCATCTCTCAACACCTCGTTTATAATATCCAGCATCCTGTCAAAGAGGTCCGAGCACAATTCCTCAAAACGGTGCCTTGAGATGGACACAGAGAAATTGATGCCCTCAAACAAAGCTTCGACCTCGATGCTTGTGTGCTCAAGCAAACTCAACGTTCTTTTCGCATTCTCACACGCACTTCTCAGACGGCTGATGGCTTTTGCATTGGTTGTCAAATCTATTCCTCCATGTTCTTGCTTTAATTTCTTCACACAGTAATCCACCAGTCGAGAGTCAAAGTCACCACCACCCAAGTGCGTGTCACCGCCAACAGCCTTCATTTCAAATTTTCCGTTGCCTATGGACATAATAGCTGCATCGAAGGTACCACCACCCAAATCGAAGATGAGCACGTTGCGCTCCCTGTGGACACCCTTGCCCAAACCGTAGGCTAGAGCAGCTGCCATCGGCTCACTGATGATGCGCATCACATTCAAACCTGCTATTCTGCCAGCATTAATTGTCGCCTGGCGTTGATTGCTACTGAAATTCGCTGGCACTGTGATAACTGCATTTGTCACCTTCTCACCCAAATAAGCCTCTGCTGTCTTCTTCATCTCCAGCAGCACCATGGACGAGATCTCCTCTGCGGTGAATTGCTTTGTCTTACCACAGCACTTTACTTCAACCTTCGGTTTCCCGTTTGAATTGATCACCTTGAATGGCCAGTGCCTCCTATCACCTTGAACGACCTCATCATCGAAGCGACGTCCGATCAGACGTTTCATATCATACACCGTATTGGTGGGATTCACGGCAGCCTGGATCTTTGCATCATCACCAATGAGGTGTTCGTTGTCCGTAATTGCGACGTAGCTCGGAGTTTTGCGATGATCCTGAGCGTTGGGAATGATTTCAACATTGCCGTTCTGAAAAACGCCAACGCAGGAGAAGGTAGTTCCTAAATCAATGCCAATAGCCGGACCTGCGAACATGCTCTCTGGGATAGACAAAGTCTGCGTGTACGGTCTGATAGTGTTGGCTCTCACAATCTAGCAACTCCTTTTATTATCTATTATTGATAACCCTGAGCAGCGTTACCATGTGCACCGAGTGCTAGAATGCTTCTAGCCAACCAGAAACCGCCATTAAGCATTGCTTCGATCGGGTGGAAACTGCACACACGAAAGTGGTGACGCACAATTTTGGCTCTGATGTGAATACGCTTGTGAGTGAGCAGCACAGTGCTGATTTTGTGACGGCATAGATGAAGCATTTTTGAAACATACATTTATCGACTTGTGCCTGGTAGCACTCCAATTTCCATGAGGTTCGCGTGATAAGTTAGAAATGTTAACTCTGAGTGCTATGGTCCTCAGCATGACCCTGATTCTCTAACGTGAAGCAGTAGAGTAAAGAAGCAGAACGGACAAGGCTTGTGAATTGTCCAGCATATAATTTTATGACGCTAGGCCTAGTTTCAGGAAACTTTACAAGTTCTTTATGTTACCATCGGTCATCTGCTCGACTTCATTTTGACGTGATTCTCCTTCCCTCAAAGTTGCTCCATCGTTTAATTAGCAATACTTATAAAATAAATGTCTTTCCTTTGTAATGATAAATTTTTGCAACTCCAAATGGAAAGCATCTTTTTTCCTTAATAGTAAACATCAAAGACATGAGTTTAGGTGACACTTTCCTAAATAATGATCTTATTTTGTGAGTAAAATAATTGCCACTTTTACAGTGCATGGTCAAGTTCTAATGACTCTATCATACTCTTCCATAAATCCCAGTGGCATTTAGACCTAAATAGCGTGTGCGAACAGGTTACCATCGCCGTGCCAAATAGGCTACGACCAGCACACTTTCATGACCGACATGCCCTCATGTGATTCCCTTTAACTCTTTTGTTGTGTGCTACATATTTGTGAAACTAGACCTACAACATGGGCCTCTCCATCAAACTTTGCCTTAAGAACTGGCTTTGAGATCTATGTGCAAGCTCAACTGCGTCTATGTGGTTTAATTCTATGCATCCATAGTCCATGTGATTGTCACAGCTTGGATCACAATAATCAACTGAGCAAAGACGAAGAGAAAATGTGACTCGGAGGCTTGAGCAAATCTAATAAATTCTCACACAACATTTCGTACTTTATTTCAAAGGAGTCGCTGCCTCACCCTGATCAAATGAAGCCACTTATAAGTCTAATGAGACGTTGGCGAGATTATAATGCGACTTGCGCATCGATTGGCTAAACAAAGACACTACATCAGATTTCTTTCGTCAGCAGTTATTGCATTTCTAGGGGTCGTTTAAAACCACCCTTTGCAACACCTTTTTGTCATACAATTTAAATGCGCCATAGTAGCTCCATTCGCAAAGTGGGTGTTGAACCAACGATGCAGGCTTTGTGAATGCTAGACAGCGTCTTTCTGAATCTGTAATGCTGAAACTACTTTTCAGCGCCTGGTGCAGACAGCACCAATTCGTTTTGTCAAAAGTACTAAATAATCTACCTTGATGACATCCTTGTCTTTGGTAGAGACTTTCGCGAGCAAAACTCTAACGTTAAACTAGTGCTTGATCGTCTGCAAGATGCAGGCTTGACCTTGATTGCAAAGATTTGCCATTTTCTCCGTCGTTCCGTCACCTTCTTGGGGTATACAGTCGTCGAAGGTCGTATAAGTGAGAACTTGGCAAGCATTAACCATTCAGACGGAACTTCGCAGTTTTCTCGGTTTGACAAACTACTATATGCATTTCGTCAAAGGCCTCGCCAAGAAGCCAACCGAGAAGCAGGCGGAAAGGAATTTCAATCGGGAGAGCAAACATGACGAAGCCTCCACAGAACTAAAGCAAAAGATCTGCTCCGTTCCAATCCTGGGCCTTGCCAAACTTTGAGAACAACGCACCACTCTTTGTACTAGACACGGATGCCAGTAACGTGGCCGTGAGCGGTGTACTTTCGAAAAGAGACACAGAAGGCAGAGAACACCTCATCGCCTACGCTAGTGCTAAACTCAACAAAACGTGGGACAGAAGAGTACAGCAGAACGTGAACTGTTCGTCACCCACACAATGGTGCGGCACTTCAAGCACTACCCCATAGCGAGACAGTTCATAGTGAGAACAGACCATCAGGCGTNAATGTCCATGAGGTTCCGCATAATAAGTTAGAAATGTTAACCCTGAGTGCTATGGCCCTCAGCATGACCCTGACTCTCTAGCGTGAAGCAGTAGAGTAAGGAAGCAGAACGAATAAGGCTTGTGATGTGCCCAAAATGTAATTTTATGACATTAGACTCAGATTCAGGAGAAATTTACAAGTTCTTTATGCTATCGTCTGTCATCTGCTCGACTTCATTTCGACGTGATGCTCCCTCCCTCATAATTAGTCTATCGTTTAATTCACACCACTTTTAAAATAAAAATCTTTGCTTTGTAATGATGAATTTTTGCTACTCCAAATGGAACGCGCCCTTTTTCTTTAATAGTAAACATCAAAGACATGACTCTAGGTGGTACTCTCCTTAATAATGATCTTATTTTTTGAGTAAAATAATTGCAACTTTAGAGTGCATGGTCAAATTTCAATGACTCCATCATGTTCTTCCAGAAATCTCGGTATCATTTAGACCTCCATAGCGTGTGCGAACAGGTTACCATCGCCGTGCCAAATAGGCTGCGACCAGCACACTTTCATGGCCGACATGCCCTCAAGTGATTCCCTTTAACTCTTTTGTTGTGCGCTGCATATTTGTGAAAATAATCCTACAACATGGTCAGGACACCTCTCTATCAAACTTTGCCTTAGGAACTGGCTATGAGATGAGATCTATGTGCAAGCTCATCTGCCCCTACGTAGTTTAATTCTATGCATCCACAGCCCATGTGATTGTCACAGCTTGGATCACAATAATCGAATGAGCAAAGATGATGAGAAAGTGTGACACAGAGGTTTGCGCAAATCTAATAAATTCTCACACAACACTTTGTACTTTATTTCAAAGGAGTCTCTGCCCCACCCTGATCAAACGAAGCCACTTATAAGTCTGATAAGACGTTGGAGAGATTATAATGCGACTCGTGCATCGATTGGTTAAACAAAGACACTCCATCAGATTTCTTTCGTCAGCAGTTATGGCATTTCTATGGGTCGTTTAAAACTATCCTTTGCAACTGTTTTTTGTCATACAATTTAAATGCTCCATAGTGGCTCCAGTCGCAAAGCGGGTGTTGAGCCAACGATGCAGGCTTTGTGAATTTTAGACAGCGCTTTTCTGAATCTGTAGCACTGAAACTACTTTTCAGCGCCTGGTGCAGACAGCACCAATTTGTTTTGTCAAAAATATAAAATAATCTACCTTGATGACATCCTTGTCTTTGGTAGAGACTTACGCGAGCCAAAATCCAACCTTAAACTAGTGCTGGATCGTCTGCAAGATGCAGGCTTGACCTTGATTGCAAAGATTTACCATTTTCTCCGTTGTTCGGTCACCTTCTTCAGGCATAAGTGAGAGCTTGGCGAACATTAACCAAGATTGCTAGTCCCCTATCCAAGCTAACCGAGAAGCAGGCGAAAACGAATTTCAATTGGGGGAACAAACATGATGGAGCCTTTAGAGAACTAAAGCAAACGCTCTGACCCGTTCCATTCCTGGGCCTTGCCAAACCTCGAGAACAACGCACCACCCTCTATACTAGACACGGATGTCAATAACTTGGTCCTGGGCGGTGTACTTTCACAGAGACAAAGAAGGCAGAGAACACGTCATCGCCCACGCTAGTGCTAAACTCAACAAAACGTGGGACAGAAGAATACAGCAGAACGTGAGCTGTTCGTCATCCACACAATGGTGCGACACTTCAAGCACTACCTGATAGCGAGACAGTTCATAGTGAGAGCAGACCATTAGGAGCTGACCTGGTTAAAGACAATGAAGGAGATCAACTGTTCGGTTGCACGCTGGTTCGAAGAACCGCAACAATATGAATTTACTGTGCAATACAGAAAAGGGAATTTGCATAGCAATGCGGATGCATAATTCCGCAGACATCTCTCAGCGGAGCAACACACAGAGTACGGATCCCGACACGTCCCTGGTATACGACAGGTTTCTGGCATCCTCGTCCAAGCCCACTACGGAAGAGATGGAATCGTCCATTAAGGCAGCCAAGCAGATATGGCAACAATGGTCCAAACTCTCCTTGAAAGATGAGATCTTATGGTACCAAGAAGACGTCACGTCTTCCAAGCGTCTGGTCGTTCCAGGTTCCCTCATACAAACAGCCCTTTAAGAGTTGCACGAACAATTGGGCCACGTAGGCGAGAATAAGATGGTGAAGGCCTCGATGAAGCGATACTGGTAGCCCTCTCTCTCCCCAGACGTGCATGACTTCTGCCGAACCTGCATTACTTGCAGCAGTTTCAAGAACCCTCATGTCATAGCAACTGCACCCCTGCAGCCTATGCCTACAGGGTTTCCGGGCGAACGAGCAGGTATTGTGAGTTCTTTGCCACTTACCAAAAGGGGAAAACAGTATATTCTGGTTACAGTTAACTGCTTCACAAAAGTAGCCGAAGCAGAACTCATGAAGTCGCAAGATGCCGATACAGT
>JADWOT020000065.1:0-20000 GCA_036345935.2 Taenia hydatigena | reverse complement strand
CGCGTCAACTTTTTTCAGTCGTTGTATCTGTCAACACGGGGTGCCTAAATCAGTCAATAGCGATCGAGCTCCTAATTTCGAAAGCCGACTCTTTGTTGAACTCTGCAGATGCCTTGGAATCACAAAGGCGCCTGGGCATCCTCAGGACAACGAACAAGTAGAAAGAACTAAACGAACCCTGATAGGAGTACCAAAGGCTTTTACCAAGGAGGCGCGACCAAAAGATTGGGATTTAAGTCTAGGACGCGCCCTTTCGCCTATAGAGCGATTTCAAATTTTAAACAAAATGCGATAACACCCTCTCTTATCCATTCTTCTCAAACATCGCCTCTTCTATATGTCCCACCTCCACTACGGGTGTAGCTTACACTAATACTCGTTTAAATGCTATAACACAAACAAGGCACTCCTTCACACGAACTTGTACCCTAGGAAATGATATGGCAAGTAGAAGCAATTGCATGTTTCTTTTGCATTCAAAAGTAGCAATTCACAAATGAGGAACGTGCAGCAGATCGAAACACATGAAGGGCCAACATGATGCTTCCATTAACAGCAGATCAACAAACATGTAGAACATAATGTGTGCCAAACACTAGTGTAGCATCCTGAGGATCCCTTAAAGTCAAAAGCAGGCAGAATACTAGAGTAGATTTTATAAATTTAACAGACAGAAGGAAATTAGCTGCTGGCATGGCCCAATGGCTAGCCTACGCGGCTAGAGCAATATGGCCACCTGTGACCCCAACCGAAACCGGTGGTTCAAACAAACAAAGCATTAAAAGTAGACTATTCAGCATTCCCTTTGGACTTTTATTCAAATAAGCAAAGCATGTGCTTTGAATCAAATAGTTCTCCTATTTGTTTCTTTGCTGTGCCTGTTTTGTTTGAATTCATGCTACACTTTACGGTTATTATGGCACGGTCTATGAGTGTTGGCGATTCCTTCATGAACCGTTGCTAGAAAACATCTTGCTATCCATAGAGCTAGTTGTGAGAGAGAGACAGAAGATTCAGAAAAGGCGACATCATTGTTTATGGTTAGTCTCCTTATCTGACTTCACTAAGTCTTCTGATCGAATCCGCGTTAACTCTTTAGGCTTTCAGTTAATATTATTATTGTCGTGGAAGCGTGTAGAAGGTTTGTGCGCGATGACAATGTCACAATTCGTTAGGTTGGATCAGATTCGACTCATCAGACACGAGAGGTCGAAAAGACGTTAAGGTAAGAGCCGTGGTGTGTAGTTTGAGTGACTAGTGTAGGCGGTCACACAGCTTGCGGATCCCTGTAGGTGGGTGGGTAAGTGGGCCGGTATGCGGCGATTTCGTCGTCTGACAGAAGGATTTTCCTTCTTAGTTGTCGAAAAAAATGAAATTGGTTTAGCAATGGTAAGGAGAAGGGGCTTTGTATTACTTTTAGGATCTTGCTCACGAATCGTCAATAATGGCGTTTTCTACGACGCCTTCCTACGAAGCAACATTATGATCTTGTTGATTATGCGACAGATTGCTTGTAGATAGATGCCCCTTGTTTCCTCTCCTTCTCCCTTGTTCTATTTTTGCGGTCTCGGTCTATCTGCAACCTACCCTGCTACCTTAGCCAATATCCGATTAGAATTCCACCTCGACGCGCAACTCTTACTGAGCGCCAAATCAGTAGCAATAATATTCCACTCCTGTAACATTGCAGCACATGCGACCGGAAGCAGGTAGACATCGCATGGGATAGGGGATTCACGACAACAATCGCCCTCCTTCTCTTCATTATGAACCCTTTTTGGTGACACACTATCAAAGCATGCACACTACTAGTTACCACTCTTAGGACTGTGTTGTTTGGAACACACGCTGTTCGTAAATTGAAGTCTTGCATTCTTGTAGTGGGGTTGTGCTGATGGTAGTTTGAGCAGGTATGTCTACGTTTCCATCCCATTCACCTTAAAAGTAAGGAAGGGAAAGATACCTTACAATAGGAACCGGTGCTTCTTCAATGAGGTGGGAATGGGAAGGTGGATCACGTGCTAACGAAGTGTGTTGAGAAGGTAATACTACCGCGTTAATTGTGATGGAGAGGGAGGGAAATACCACAAGCCGCACACTACGCTACTCCCATAAGAATGTCTGCAGAGGAAGTTATGCATATTCCTCCACATACAATGTTTCTTAGTTAGCAAGCCCTGCAC
Organism: Taenia hydatigena; assembly: GCA_036345935.2. Lineage (NCBI taxonomy): Eukaryota > Metazoa > Platyhelminthes > Cestoda > Cyclophyllidea > Taeniidae > Taenia > Taenia hydatigena. Next base: position 17,817 of record JADWOT020000065.1, on the reverse strand, counting down.
GGTCTATGACAACTTATCCCGCTTCGAGGTTTGGGCACAATACAGATGTGCACACTACCTTCGCCCTCCTTCCCACACACAGGACTTTACTCAAATGTACGCCAAGATTTCACTTTCACTTCCAAAGATCAGGCACTGTCTAATGCGTCGTCATCGGCCACCGGGGAAATCACGCGGCTGCCAATTTCCGCTGAATGAATGCATACCTCCTCCTCCTCCTCATTCTCATCTTCTGAGGTAGTTCACAGTCACCTGATTCGGTAGCAGCTTCTAACACCCCTCATCAGATGTGCATACATTTGAAACCGTCGTGCTTCACAAGGACACGGCCTAATCTCAGTCTTCTAACTGTGTGCAAGCACCACAGCAGCATCAAGTATACGCATACGCGCAATTTAAGACAGACAAGGCTTTGATTCTAGCCACCTTCAACCTCGAACTGTTTTTAAACTTCACAACACAAGTAACGACGTTACAATGACATTGGCACACCAAATTACGTGTTAAGATACCTAGCCAAACTAATTTACGAAAATGATTAAGGTATCATCTAACTAATACGCAAGAATTTTAACTTATAAGGGCAGAATATCGCTTAGACTTTTTGCCCATTTCATACATCTATTGTCCTTGTTAGATATTGTCTGCGCATTTGAGGATGAGAGCTGGAACCCTCTTCAATAAGGATCCATCATAGCGTCATTTGTCCTCTGCAATAACTTAGTATCCTGCCCAATGCTCACCACTGCGCTACTCGGCCTCTCAATTAAACACCAACTCATTCTAATGGCTTTATTATTGCGTCATAATATGTTGTAATGCTTCTTAGATAAGTGGTTTTGATGTAATCCTTGTTTAGTATCACACCTCTACCAATGCTTTTATGCTTTCCAGTTTTTAACATTTTCCATGCAATCCTGAATTTGCGCTTTGATTTGTACATTTTGACTTATTTACCCCATATTTTCCTTCTGTATATAATAAAATGTTTAGGAGCAACCTACCTGCAGCGTCCCGAGGCTCGTTTGAAGGCAAGAGAAGGCAGAATGCTAGAGTAGAATATGCAAATATTCAACGGACAGAGGGAAATAAGCTGCTGGCATGGCTCAGAGGCCAGTCTACGCAGCTAGGGCAATACGACCACCTCTGTGACCTTGACCGAAACCGATAGTTCCAACAAACAAGGTACTACATTGCCCCTCTCCTCTTTCGAGCGTCGTCCCTGACGCGCCCCTTGGCAAACCTCCTGCGTCAGCCATCACAACGTAGTCAGTGCTGCAAGAAGCACCCACGAGCTAACCATCCCAGTCGCCGACATTCAGCGCGATTAAGGCGACGCATGACACCAACGTAAGTGATCTTTCTTGGCAGTGCATTGGACTTCAAGTTTTGTTTGACTTAGAAACAAAGCTCAGAATAAGTGGTTCTGCCGACCATCAGTATGTCCATAGGGAGGCTCTAGCACGCCGATCTCCTTAAGCAAGTATATTAGAGGTAATCTTCCGAACGAAACTTTCCAGGTGGTCCATGGCTAGTGCCGCTTTGGTAGTTAATAGCTTTCTTGTAGAACACGGAAATGGGGCGGATGCCGGAAGCGGACGTTGTTCGTGGCCCATCCGTAGCACATGCACTTCTTTTGCACCGCTGCAACATGCCACAGGCGACAGAGATCGGGATAAAACCCTGTAAGGTTGGGTCCGCTTTCTGCTGCCACAAATGTAGCGTCCATGGCTCCCTCGGAGGCAAAAGATGAAAGAATGCTAGGGTAGAATACATACATATATTCACCGGATAAAGGGAAATAGGTTGCTGGCATGGCCCGGAGGCCAGCCCACGCACCTAGGGCAATACGGCCACTCCTGTGACCCTGACCGAAACCGGTATTTCCAACAAGGGCTATATTTATAATTCTGCTTTTTCCTTTCCCGATTTTCTTCTTAAAGTTCAGTGGACGTTTGGAGGCGTCGCAGATACTGTGCCAGTCACTTGCCTGTGTATCAGGATTCGGGTGCCAGGGCTATTCAAGCTCCTGTTAAAATTCATAAAAACCATCAAAGTAACTCAAATTAACATCAAATCATCTAAATCAGCTTAGTTGCAAAAAAAGAAACTTAATAATCGTTAAGATATACAGGCAAAAAGTCAAAGCAAACGCTGAGTTGTTAGCCACATTGCACATATCACTAGTTTATGACTCCTGTGTAATACTTTGTTTGTTAGAACTGCCGGTTTCTGTCAAGGTCACAGAGGTGGCCATATTACCCTAGCTGCGTGGGCTGGCCTCTGAGCCGTGCCAGCAGCCTTTTTCCCTCTGTCCGGTGAATATATATATTCTACCCTGTCACTTTGCCTTCTTTTGCCTTAAGGGAGCCTCGGGACGCTACATTGGTGGCAGCGGAAAGCGGACCCGATTCTAGAGGTTTTTTTATCCCGATCTCTACCGCCTGCGGCATGTTGCAGTGGTGCGAAAGAAGTGCATGTGCTACGGATGGGCCAAAAACGACGTCCACTTCCGGCATCTACCCCTTCTCCGTGTTCTACAAGAAAGCTATCAACAACTGAAGCGAAACTAGCCATGGACCACCTGGAAAGTTTCGTTTCGAAGATTACCCTACTATACTTGCTGAAGGAGATCGGCGTGCTAACGCCTCCCTACGGACATACTGATGGTCGGCAGAACCACATATTCCGTATTTTGTTTCCAGGCTAGACGAAACTCGAGGTGCAATGCACTGTCAAGAGGGATTACTGACGTTGGTGTCAAGCATCGCCTCAATCGCGTCGAATGTCGGCGGCTGGCGTGGTTAGCTCGTGGGTGCTTCTTGCAGCACCGAGTATGTTGTGATGGCTAACGCGGGAGACGTACCGAGGGACGCGTCGGGGACGACGCTCGAAAGAAGAGAGGGGCAATGTAATACTTTGTTTGTTAGAACTGCCATATTACCCTAGCTGCGTGGGCTGGCCTCTGAGCCATGCCAGCAGTCTTTTTCCCTCTGTCTGGTAAATATGTATATTCTACCCTGTCACTTTGCCTTCTTTTGCCTTAAATGAGCCTCGGGACGCTACACCTGTAATGTTATTTTAAGGCTGTATCGTCCTGAGGCTTCCTTGAAGGAAAAAGAAGGCAAAAGGAAATAAGCTGCTGACATGGTCCGGAGACCGACCTAAGCAGCTAGGGTAATATGGTTACCTCTGTGACCCTAACCAAAAACCAGCAACCCAAACGAACGAAGTATTACAAAAGCGTTGTTACATCTAGCTTTTGCTGCTAATTTTCTTACTTACACCAGACAAATATGCAAATGATACTTGTATTTCATTAGTTTAGATTTTCGATAAAAGCCAAAAAAGTTAGGTATTTGTGAAGACCTTTGACGTATTAAAGGCACACAAAAATTGGAAGTTCATTTGTTTTACCGGGCAAAGAATAAAGTGATTGGTCAGATTTGCACGTGAAGTACGTAAGTGGTGTACATTTTAGTGACCATTGTTTTCGGTTAATGGGGCCTGACATGCTCCAATAAGTTGGGAATCTGGTAAGTATTTGGCACTTCTTTATTGGTTTTGGTTTGTTAGTTGTTATTAGGTCTTTTGCATGCCAATTAGTTTCCTTTATGGGTCTGTTTGCTAGAATAAACGCGAAGGCTTCATAATGCGAACGTTAAGACGTTTTGTTTTAACTGCGAGGTCTAGTTACGTTCATTTCTTTCTGTACAATACTTTATGTGGTAAGCTAAGACTTTTGGCGATTTTTTAATTAGTTTGCTTCTTAATGACTGTGGACTTTGATCAATGGGTCGTAATTTTGTTGAGAAGTGTTTTGGTTTAACTGAGTTCTTGGTGCCTCTTCATTGCTTTCTTGCTAATAAGTATTCATTATATCTATATGACTTTCAACTCATTTCTTCTATCTGTTTACATGCTGAAATAGACACCGAAGAGGTAGCTGTAGTTCCTGTCTGGACTTCTTCCTTTGCCAAGAATGGGAGTATCATCTGTCGGCAATGATTGTGGCTCCTGCCTTCGCTATCACTTTACACGTTCCTCAGGTAAGATGGGATTGCTGTATGTGAATTTTACTGTCTTTCGTGTGTGTCTACAGATTTGACGTGCGTTCTCATTTAGGGTAGAAGCATTCTTTCATCATTTATCCGTAGGTTCTTTCGTACTTTGTGTGGTAAAAAGTGTGTTGTTTCCATTACTATTATGTCCGTGTTGGTGGAGCGCACATTATATGTGGAGGGAGTGGGACTCTTAACGGCTCTACTGCTCATTGACTTGGGGACGGGTCATTTCTGTGTTGATGTTGTGTAGAGGCTCTCGGTGATGGCTTAATGGTAGGTTCAGCTTTGACGGCATGAGTTGACGTCTGGGTGAGGTGGACGCAGCAGAAGCGATGGAGTGACCGGTGGGGAGCTTTTGCATCACTTTGCAGACTGTACTTTGTAGCAGTCTTAAATGTTTGCTTGTTAAGGTGCTTTTTTTCCTATTAGAAGTTATGTTCGGAGGCGTTAGCTTTGCGGCGCGTTGGACATTCACACATCGGCTCTTCCATTGTTTGCTTTCCCCCTTTTCAGATACTACAAAATTACTGTGGTGGCGGTGGTGAGGTAACATTTTATGAGTTTGTGGAATGGTAGGCAATGCAAGCTTGCGGAGTCATTGGCGGAGAGGTCTCCATCTTGGATGCATGGACAATAGCGGTGACATAGCGGTAGATGTGACCTTTTGTTTAGCTGGGCACAAGCATTGGGTGCGAATGGCATGGTTGCAAGCTCGGCCGGCCAACTGGAGTGTAGCACTTGTGGGTTGGGGGAGGGAAGCGAGCTTATTGTCACGTTGATCAGTTGTGCTGGCGATTGTGTCAACACTGAGATGGGGAGGAGTAGGAGAAGTGTTTCATAGTTTTTGTTTCAAACCTACTCCAGGCGGGCCTTCTTTTCGTGAATTTTAGTGCGTGTCTGCGTGTTTTTAGCTTCATAGTTCGCAGTGTGTATTCCTTGTCTTACTGTCTGCTAATTTTTTTATTGCACGTAGACCCGTGCACACTGATGTTTTCAAGATCGTCTAGAGCTCGTTTTTAGTTCCGCAAACGTGTGTGCGTGCATGGAGATCTCTTTTTTGTTAATGAGGTTCGCGAGAGAGAATTTGGCGAGTTTTGGTTGGCTGTTGGATGGCAGCACTTTTTTGCGTTCGTTCGCTATGATGAACAATGGAGTGGAGGGGATCGATTGAAGTTGTCGTGGCGGTATTGTAGGTAGGCAGGTAGGTAGGTGGGGGGTCATTTGAATGAGGAAGGAATGATATTGTGGTGAATGAGGCCTCGTTTGCTGGGAGGGAAGTTACAAAGCGCTTGGCTTTACGTGATACCAAAGTGGTTGCGGGTCCAAAGCGCGACAAAAGGAAATGTTTATTTCCTCTGGAGCATTATTATGTGATAGGCATAAAGACTTGGGTGAGTAGCACTAGGTGTCAATTTTGTACGCCAAAATTGTAAGTGTAGTATTTGTGTGTTGTAATAGTTGGCTTCTGACCAACACTGGCTGCCTCGCCGCTGCTGTTCGCAACGCTGGCCACGTGGCGCTTCTCAACGTCGTCGTTAATCACAGACTGATCAGGCTGCCTGTCATCAATAACACGCATTGTTGTTGTAGACGGTGGCAATAATGGCAAAGGAAGATGCGGACGTAGATGCCGATCCTTGGGAGGCTACCGAGACTACACCAAAGGCCTCCGAACTCGTCCTTGTCGATGGCGCCAGCTGTGGCGTCAAAGCAACTATTGGAGGAGCAATGAATGCGATCGAGAGTTCGCTTGCTCCTCCTTCTCCTCAGTGTGGATGATTCTTTCATGCAGGCCATAAGCAGGCAGGCAGCGCGGCTGTGTCCTTGGAAGGCTGGATGCGGCGTGTGTGGATGTGTGGGCGTCAGGCAGGCGGCCGGCGGACGAAAGCGAAGGGAGAGGAGAACGGTAACTTGGTGAGTACTCCCCCACGGGACAGTGTGTGTTGTACGAGTTGAGAGAGATCTTATCATAGGCTCACAATCGCATCACTTTTGCTTGTTTTGAGACCTTTAGCAGCAGCAACAACAACGGTATGGTGTGCGACATACGGTGCATTGGTTTTTCATGAGGTCCACATATGTGAGCGTTGAGCGGGGTGACTTATTGCTGGGGCGTGGTTGTTAGTTTTCAGGGGGAGAAGGAAGAGGAAGCGAGGATACTGCACGATTTGATGTCGTACCTGCTTCCGCCCATTGTAGCATTCATAGTTCACGCCATATGGAAACGTTCTAACACCTACCAATTGTTTTGTCCACATCGCACTGCTGGGTTTATGGCCATCACTCGCTTAATATTGCACCTGTGACTCTGCATATGTGCACCACTGATCATATGCGAAAACAAAGTTTGAACTATAATGAATGGAAGAAAGGCATTCAACAGGGGCAGTACTAAAGGCGGGGCCAGCAAGACGAAGGATTTGTGCAGTACTTTTGTTGTTGAAATGGGACCTGGGGAGACGAAGAGGCAGTCATAGCGCACCTAGTGATGAAGATAGTGGTCAGAGCAACTTAGGTTTGCAATAAAGTCCAAAGCATTTTGAGGCAGAAGACGAGGAGACAACCGGGAAGCTCGCTAAATTCCTATCCCTTGTGTAATAATTATGTCGACAGAGGCCACCCTTTCACTATCCATAAGGGTTGTGTCGATCCTCTGTCATCTAGGCTAGTAAGTTTGTAACAAAATAACCAGCCTGCCCGGGGGTGGCGTTTCAATTCTCGCATGTGGTGCGTAACGTTCTGACACCCTTTTTGGAATGAATGCTGGCAAGTTTGCACGACGTATAATGCTTTCTATAATGTGATGCAATTTTCAAACAATCAATTTTCGAAGATGAACTGAATTTGGTGTATTTTAAATATTGCCAGCTCTAACTTTTGCACTCATTGACATCTGGTCGTGCCACTGGCTGAATTTGTCCACTGCATTCATATTGTTATCGCATTCCGCTTGGGAGGGTAGATGGCGTACTAATCTGACCGGGAAAAGTTGTGTTTAGCGTGTTTTGATTAATATGCATGTGATTTTTGAGAATTTTGATTGGGACAAGTTGCCTGTGTTCATTACAAAGTGTATAAGTCCGTGGTTGTCGGATTGAGTGTACTGGATGCTGATGGGTAGAATACGGCAGTTCGCTTCATTGCACGTGTGGGCATCTGCGATGGACTGTAATTATCAGTTCCAAATAAGTGTTCTTCCACATTCGGAACAGTAGCATAGACGGTACGCAAAGTTGTATCAAGTGAGTAGGTTCCAATTAATCTACTTGTCGTCAAAAAGCATGATGCTATTTTACTTCTTACTGCTTAGCGGATTTGAGGAGGACCATCCCGTAATTGAGTGTGCATTTTGGGCGCACTCAAGTTTTGCTGAATGTTAGGCAATTGCGTAGGCTTCTTCTGCCGTTATTATTCGAATGTGCCTGATTAGTGTTCCTTGTGTAAACCACCGGACTGTGCACGTTTGATATCGTTAAAAGAAGGATCCCTTGATGCCCGCCCTTGAAGTACTTATGAATGAAGTGTTTATTGGAAATGCATTGTCACGATGATGACTTGGAAGGCAACCCACTGTTTGCCTCGGTTTGTTCACTCCTCCTGCTGTAGCTGTGTAGTAGCTTCGGCATTGTCTTCGCCCTCCCCTTGGTCATAGTGGTAACCGGCCTTGACCTTAGCCGTTTTTCTGTGGGGCTAGTAGTTAGCTGAAGTGCCGCGGAGACAGGCGAAATGGAGGGTTGGCGTTTCCCATAGGTTAACCATGTTAATATCCTTGACGTCTAATGGTTGGTGGGCGTCCACCAAGACACAGGCAAATGTGCACTGGCAAGCGTTAAGCTTAATCTATTCCTTTAATCACGCTCTTTTTACTTACCTGTTGATTAGATTATTTGGCTGGTGGATGTGTAGTTGGATAGACAGGCGAAGGGAGATCTGTTTTTTCGCTGTACGTGGACCTTCTCTCCTAGTTATTCCTCATCAGCTTCATTTCGGGGGTATGGGATGTGCCGTTGGAACGCTTGTGCAGTCCTGTCTGGTGTAAGTGTCGGAGGTGCTAAAGCTAACACCTTCGTGATGCCCTGGTGCTGAGTATTTTTGCGAAACACTGCTTCATTATGATCGCGTTGTTGCTGCTAACACTGATTAAGGTGGAAGTTGCCATGTCCATTTGGCTTATTTAAGCACGGTACTTGTTCTACCGTTTTGAGCACATACGCACGCATGGCTGGCCTATTACTCATGGCGTTAATTGACACTGAGTGCTGTGTAGTGGAGCTATAAGTGCACTAGGTAATGTGAGAGGAGGGAGGTGCCATCGGCATTGACATGTCCAAGATATAAGCGTAAGTGTTAGGTGCACGCGAGTCTCTAACTCAATTTCAGCGTTTGTCGCGTCCTTTTTTTAATGCGACGTCTGATGTTGAGCTGACAAGTCCTACACAGACATGGGCAAAGGTCCGGTGTGGTCCAGTTTGCACCCTAGTGCTGTGACATGAATTGACTTTGTGCCCGTCACACGAGTGCTTTTTTGTGGTGCGCCGCCTTTTCTGTGGTATGTGGGCGGTGATGAGAACCTGGGTATGACAGCCGTCGTAAGTATCGTCTTGTCCCCGCCTTCCCCTCTACTCATGGTAGCCTTTTCCACCATTGTACCTATTATGGGTGTTGTTTTGAGACAATTACATTGGAAATTACTGGAATCGTTTTATTATTTATTTGCGTCCCTGTTCCTTTTCATTCACTTGTTTGGCCAGTTAGTAGAGCTGTAGAGGCAGAGACTAGGTGAGGCGGTAAAGCTAGTGTCGTCATTTCGTCTATCTCAATCTCTCCATCTGTTGACCTACCTACGTACCTGCCCACCTGTCGATTTTCACGGCTACCGACCTGTTCTTCTGTCCCTTTCCCGACCTGCGAAACGTGTGAAGCGTCAACTTTGGCAGCATGCGGTAGGCATATGAGACTGACCGAGACGGACCTGTCCACAGTGTTCACAGAAAGGATTCAAATAGTGGACGATGAATGGCTACGATGTTAGAATGCGCTTTAGTCATACAAATGCAAAGCTACTGGAGGGAGGTAAAAACACCAATTTTACGTTGGTAGATTAATCAATTAGCCGATTGAAGGTAAGGGAGGTGGGCAGGTGTCAAGTGCTGCGGCTGCAAGGATGCAAGTGCTGCCGAAGATGAGATGCATCAATGCTGTAAGGCTAGCTAGACCACACGTCAGTGCAGAACTGTGCCAATGGCCTTTCGTGTGCTCCTGAATCCGTTTTCCTACAAAGCGCAGGGAACGACTGTTCTAGCGAGTAAGTATGGTATCTGTTGCACAAGACTTGGTCTTCAAGTGGGGGATCGCGCAAGACGGTATTGGCTGGTTGGTTGTTTAAAATCATCAAACGCATGCAATAGCGTTGAGTGCCTCAGATTCGATCTAGATTCATCCACATGGACACGAGGCCCATAACCGGGTATCAATATTGTCAATCTGCATTATTAAGCAGTCAGTGTCGATCCACAGGGTTGCAGGACTCATTCAGGGATCGCTGCGTCGAACCGTGTCCACCACAGTAGGCATGAGGCTCATCATCGAGTGCTTTACGCGTAGTGTTTTTGCAATTGACCTCTGCGTTACTGCTGTCCTATTATCATTAGAATGATTAACGACTCAATTGTGCTGTTTTCTGCACATTTAATAGGTTTTCTATTTGCCCACGCTTAGCACTTTGCGAGATTTTGGTTGAGTAGTGCCTTTTTTAGGTGATTTTGAGGATGGCAATTGAAAGTCAACAATTCGTTGTTCTTATTGTTCGGTTGGCACTACCTTTTTGCTAGTTCTCTCCATTTTCGTAATTCCCTCGTAAAGGCTAATGCTTTTGAAAAGTAGTCAAAAGGCGATTGTTTGGCGAGGTGAAGTCTCTTTTGCCTTTTGTTAGCTTGCGAAGAGTAGACAACAATCCATTTACAGACTCGTGGTAGAACGTTAAGGTTTTTGTGTCTCGAATTCAACTATCGTGTGTAAAGTTAAGTAGGTTGAATTCATGTATGAAATTGTAAGTTTTGCAGTAATTCCACTAGACCACCTTCTTGCGTTGTTTCATTTGATCACTCGAATTTTTTCTCGTTTGTGTGGAGTTTTACCTTTCTGAGGGTATGCAGGGGATAACCAAACATTTTATTTCTGTCATTTGTTTCGGCCAAGCACTTTTAACTTAACTTCGTTTTTCCCGTCTCAAAGCTTGTACTTAACTCATCAGCAGGTTAAAACTTTCTTTTTTATCTCTTTTTAACTTCTCCGAACTTGATCACTTTTGTCGATCTAGCTCTACGTTCTGTTGTGAACTCTTTTTTTCTGTGCTGCCTTTGCCTTGGGCCTATAATTGCTCGCCGTTCTCAAAAGGGGAGGTGGGAGGGAATTTTTGTAATTGTTGTTCCTTGTCCTATTCTCCGGGCGAGTCCTCGATGAGTGCCATCTTTTTTCATAGCAATTCATTTGATTCTCACTCCACTTACAGCTTCGTTTTAGGTCATAGGCAGATTTAGCTTGTGTAATATTTTTCACAACCTACGAATCCAGCGTTTGTCTTCATGCGGTAAGACGAGTGCTTGTGGTCTACATTTTATCGGCGCAAGCCATTTGGAAGTATTTGATCTTGATTGCAATCCAGCCGACGACGACGACCAGACCGCAGCACGTGTGTAACTTGGTGTGCAGAAGGGACAGTTTCATGGCTATCGTATCACTTCTGCTTTTTACACATTCCGATTGTGATGTCCTTTTGGGTGGATACAAGATAGGAGAGAATGCTTGAATAGGAGGCGCACCTGAATTTATTGAGTAGTTTTGTCAGGCAGACACTAGAAATTGTGAAGTTTACTTACCAAATAAAGTGTCTCAGGAATTACCACTGTGTGGGTGAGCTGAAAACCAACATTCGCGGGATATCCACTGACCGATGGACGCCTACACCTTTAAGTGTCTAATTGCTGACTAGGTTGGCGCCTCCTGCTGGTACGGGTATCTAAGTTTGTAGACAACTCCTTTCACAAGAAAATTTGTTTGTCACCGCACCTTGGTATTCACAGGCACTGGCGCTGGTCTGTACTATTCTTGATAAATGATGACTATCCCTTGTATAGCGTGACCTGTCCCTTACTGTTTCGCGTGATAACGCTGCATTATGAATGCTCGTGGGGACACAAAGCCAGCACCTCTGTTTAGGCATTATTTCCTTCTTATTTATCGAGGCTTTCCCAAACCCATGCTTGCTGTTTTCGTTTCACAGGTTTAAATGTCGGTTGGGTGTGAATCAAATGCAGACAGGAGGTTCGCTGCCCAAAGTGGATTATAAGTGCAATTTGTCGGTGTGGAAACACCGCTATCATCGTGAATTCCACGAAAGGCCACGCATCAAGAGGAAAAGAGGACAATGGAATGATTAACTGTGCCTTCAGGCAACACTAATGTGGAATAGCGCAAAACCCTGTAGATCCTGACAGTGTTGTGTGTTTCTGTTCGTTTTCATCATTAACAAATTTAAAATTGTTACTTCCTTATTTCGTGTTTCTTCGCAAACAGAAATGTGAGGGTTGAGCGGGTTCGCGCAGGTGATGATAAGTCTGCTTGTTGATTGACGTGGACGCGGTGTGTGAGGCGAGGTGGTGCAATGTGATGTCAGAAGAGACTCAAGATTGTGGTGGGAGTGCAGCGGCCACATTTTGCTACGACCGGATTGTTAGAAATGGTCGTTTAGCGCACCGCTTTTGCGCTGAGAAGTGAGTGAGGGGATAAACTATGCATAATGGTTTAAGCAGGGTTTTGGTAAGTCTAGGCTGACTTGAATAGTGAATTGTAGTTATTATTATTATTATCACATCTAGTATCCAGTGTCAAGGGCATCGAAAAGAGGACTGTGATTGGCCTCTTCTAGTGTGGCATTCGAAAAAACCAAATGTTTTTTATCAAGTTAGTTTCTTTAACTTTTACTCACTTGCATAGCTAGATGAGTGGGAAAATGAATCAGTGTAGAAAAGGATGGGAGAAAATAGGAAGGAAATGAAGAACGCTGCCCCATACCTCCATACGCACGACTTCTCACCTCTTTGCCCCAATCTCAACAATTCATGCGTCCCTTTTAGCTTAAAATCTTTATTAATTCGCTTCTATCGATGGCGAATGAGCCGCCATTGCCATTTGCATGAGAAAAACCTCTTCGTTAACTCAATGGCCATCTTTAGGCGTGACGCGCCGATTCTTTCAATCAAAATTCAACCGTGCACTATGCTTGCTGTGCTGCACTTACTTTTCACGTCTCAAATTCCCGATTAAGCAGCAGCATAAGGGACCTGCTGGTGTACAACAAATTCCTCAATATTAATGTCCCACTGCAGAAGAACTGTAGTGCGGCTTGACTAATTTGGACTAAGTCAGAATAGACAAGATTAGCAGCCTAGGCTAGATTATGGAGAGCTCGATTGAGGCGCCTTATATGTTGCCATTTAAATTGACCCCCTTTAATCAACTCGACACAACTCATTTCAACGAGACTTGAAGTGATGTCTTTCCATCGCGCAGACATTAGGGATCTCTTGTCTACGCCCCCTTCTCATGTGCCACTCCAACGCATCTTCAATGAGTGTCGCCTTTTTCGAATACTCACACGTATTGCTTCTTGCCTAATGCCATACCATTTGTGCTCATCGAAAAAATGCATGCGGAAAAGAGGAGTGAGTATTTCCTACGATTTAGCTTCTTACCTTATTTTTCCACTTTAGTGACACTAGAACATCTCGCTCTTCTGCTTTTTTAAGCTTCCGCCACCTTCCCCTCCTACCGCACCGTCTGCCGGTGCCCACTTTGCAGGTTCCCTTTCATCCCTCCACTAGTCTCAATCTCGATTGCGACATGAGTAAATAATGCACTGATTTATCGCCAAGATCAGACTAGCGCGAGTTAGGCTGGAACCGAATCAATCACACTCTGCCCGAGAACAAATCGTGTTTTAGCAAAGTTTAGCTATGATTACCACTAGACCTCGTTTCCTTGTTTCTGTTGCTTTAGTTTGTACTACACTACTTCACCTCAATTCCATCTCCTACTTCTACTCCTCCTTCATTTAGCCTTTCGGGGGCGAAGGCGGACGTGTTGGTCCTACTTCTTACTTCTTAATATGTAGGCTGCTCGAATTCCTACCTGCTCATCTCACTGCCCACTCCTTTTATTCTTTTTGTAAAGAATTCCCCTGTCTGGCTTTTCACTCTAGACCACCCGCTTCATTTCCACCATGTATCAATGCCTCTGTCTGTTTGCCTAAGTTTGTGCATGTTGCATTGTTTACCTTTATTTCCGTCATTTGGGTAGTCAGCAGAATTGACATCTTAGAAAAGTAGCTTAAAACGTGTATATTTACTTGTGTGTATGTGGGTGTAAAGGCACATTCATCTCATCCTCGCCCTCTAACTCTTTTTCTAGCTGATCAAATCGACATTTTCGTCCTGTGCGCAATAAAATTCGCCTTGATTGTTCGTTAGGTGCCTAGTTCTTTGGCAATTCTATCTCAACTCTACACTTTGCCAACATTCTATCAGGCATCCACCAATTGACTTTACTTCATTTAAACGTTTTTCTTTTCCTCCTGTGACTTTGCACCCTCATTTATTTTAGATAAAAGTGGACACGACACATGAAACTAGCAAAACTCATGCACCCTGTCTCGAAAATTCGTCTCTTGCAAGATTTAATACGTGTGAGTGTATAGAGTGCATCAGGCGACAAAGGAGACAATTTCCGAAGACTCATTGGAGTAAGACATGAGAAGAGAAACGCAGACAGGTGATTCTTTGCCTTTCCATGTGTACTTTGATCCCTAGTATCTGCGAGAAAGAAAGAAAAGACCTTAATTTACATGGCGTGCAGTTGCTTTGGGTCAATTAGGCAGGCCAAATCACAATGTTGAGGCTGACTTAAATTTTAACACATAAGACGCCTGTGGGGGGATGGGCATGCTCGATAGATGAGAACTTAACGAACCGCCCTTAACTATTGCTGTTGAGCTAACGAAGGGACATTCCTAATGCGTACTCCTACTTCTGTGCTTGAAATAATTGTCGTTTTGCATTACGAAAGGCAATGGTGGTCCATGCGTTTTTCGGCAGGGGTTGGATAACATGAATTTTAGCTGAATGAGACAGGGAATAATTGGGGTAGATGTGAAGAGATGAGAAGTCGCTGGAATGGAAGGAGTAAGGGTGGAGATGGACAGAAGAGGATTGGAAGTGGACGCTGTAGGATGACTCTCCACAGTGCTGCGATGTGGCCTCCTTTATTGCTTTCTATATTTCTACCCTCTATTCCTGAACTGATTCAACCGCTTACTCATCTGGACACGTGTGTAGGGTAAAATTTGGAGTATTCGTCCCAATGACACATGAACTGCCTAGTCATAACTCGAATGTGATAATATTGAAATGACGCATGCAAGTGAATTCCAGAACAGAAGAGAGTAGCACAGTCGGAGAAAGGGATGATGGCACCAAAATTCACCCCTAATTTCTATGATATCTATCTGTATGTGTCCCTTCGACGTCTCTAGAATGAAGTATTGAAAGGTCTGGAGTGATGAAGAGAGAGAGTTGTGGCAGAAGTAGGAGATGCAAATAAGACCGGAGGCAACGATAAAACAAGGCAGGAGAGAGGCATCGACGAATAACTGAATCTCAAGAATGGCAGCGTGGCAAAGCAAGATGAATAAATGTAGGCGTGCAACACGTAGACCAATTTGAACCTGATACGTGTAAGACGGTCGGTAACACATGCTGTGTGATTTCAATCAGCGTCGTCTGGTGTGGAATTTGGACAGCAACAATTGTAGATGGTTTTGAGGGAGCAGGAGTCCCTCACTTTTTTGCTTTCCTGACTTGACAGGATCGTGTGCATCTTAGTGCATGCAAAGTAGGAAAAAGAGGATGAGAAGAACCACCGATACTAATGTGCTTTTACTTAAATGCGCTGCCTTGTTCTGACTGCTTATTCTCGGCTTTATTTGAGGGGACGCCTGTTATGCAGTTGCATCTCACCTTTTGTGATTACTATGACTCGAGCGAAGGTGCGTTTCTGCCGACTGCTCTAATTTCACACCAAGATCCATTGTTGCCTTGCTCTAGGGAGTACAATGGCATGAGCGAACCGCGCCAACCTGGGCGGAGCAACATGATTTATCGGCCGAAAGCGACGAAAGAATGATTGTGTACGAGGCGAAAGCGAGAGGTTTACGGAGGGTAGGCAGAGGGAAGGATGGGAATGTTCAAAATGCGATGTCTCTGCACGGTGCTGAGGCACTGAATTTCTAATTTCCTTTCTTCTTTCCGTATGTTCTTAAATTTCTCCATTGGTCCACTTTCCTAGCCATGTATTCGAGCAGAGTATGCAGAAATCAATTTTGTGGAAGAAATATGAATTTTTATCGGACGGCACACTCGAAGACGCTACCCATAGTTCTACCTTGATTTGCGAAACACACTAGGATATCACTTGTGACGAAAATAGAAACTGGAAAAAAGCAGCTAGATGCATTGAAAAGTGCGACATTAGTCTCAGGAAACATTAGATGGATTTCTGGGTCCATCCAAAAACGCCTTGTGAAAATGTTTGTTCCATAATCACATTAGTGACAGTTGTCTGACATAATTTGTATAAGAGGTCGCTTAAGGCTCCACGAATATTAAGGAGACACAGAACAAGTCTCTTAGCACTGAAGTGAGATGAAATCAAACCATGGATTTTGAGGATGGGAGGGTCTTTAAGTTGTGCAGCCGCTGCAATGCATTCGTTACCAATAAAATTACCGAAAAGAAGCTGTACCATTACTGATGCATACCCAGCGATTATCTCTATAATCTCTGCAAATGGGAATATATTTTTATGAATCACATATATTTAATTAAGAATAATCGAGCACACGGAAGGGCAACACCTTCAAAACTCACGTGTAATGGTGGCAACAAAGCCAGGCGGAAGGACATTGTAGCTGACACGGAGATTAATCTAATATCGTTGAGGTGTGACTAGGTCTTCTAGCCAATGGTCCGAAAGCATATAAAAGAGCACACTAAAGCCGGAAATCACATCGCTGCAGTGAGGTCAGGGAGCTTAGTTGCCATTGTGTTCGTCTGCCTCCTATTAGGTGGCTGTGGTTACCTGAAACAGCCAACCATTCCGTCAGGTAAGCCATTTGTGTCACATTCTAGTACGAACTCGGGCTCCAACTGCTGGGATAGTGCCTGCAAATATACCTGCCACAAGTCACTATGCCATGACTCCAAAACGATGTCTTTTTGCGGAACAGCTATCTAGAGTACACAGCAATTAAACCCTCGGTTAGCAAGCAACTATGGCAAATACTGAAGTTTCCAGATTAAATAAGGGAATAAATCGGCGCACAAAAGGATTGATTTAATGCCTACCGTTGGGAAGGCTACAGGTTGGAATGAAGGCAGAACCCCAGTTTCGGTGAATCTAAAGGCAAAGCTCAATGTAGCAGACAAAGAAGAACTGTTTAATGCACTCGCAACTAATGTCTGCTTAGGGAGAAATCTCCATCTGCATGCCCAAATTACTGCATGCTTAAAATAATGTTACCGATTAAGGATATTAATATGGGTCAGCTCAATCCATGCTCATGAATGCCAAAATTCTAAGATTCTTCGTCAGTTATATTGACTTAGGCACTAGCCAAGATCAGATTTCAGCACGTATCGTCGACAAGGGAATAGAGGAAAGAAGTGTGCGTCTGAATTATGCTTCGTTGATTAAAGCGAAAGTCGCCTTAACCGCATATTGACTTTAGCATTTTCAGCATTTGCCACCAGTGATGCAACCATAATCCTGGAACGGACCACTGGAACGTTTGCCAGCTTGGCACTGCGTAAAGCCACAAAAGTCCCTTGCCAAGGCTCTCACCATAGCAGCCCTGCTCACCATGGGTCCCACCAACACCCACCTCCCTGAAGCCTTCTGCTTGGAGACAGAGTTCTCAAAACCATGACACAGTGACCGAGAACATGTGCAGCTGCAGACTGCACCTTGACAATGGTAGCCAGTGCTTGCGCCAGAATGGCACACAGATGGGCAATCAAAGCCACCGACTAGGAGACAGTCGCACGCAATCGCAGAAGTCGGCCCTTACGCATTTCAGTAATGTGATATTTGACGACTTTGGTACACTCTTTCATAAAACTTCATGACTTGGTCACACCTCACTGACCTTCATTTTATCTGTTTGTCAAATACAATGCCCTCATGTTCGATTGTGTTATCTTAGCATGCGCATTCGGAAGGTGTTACTTCCCGTGTCCTACGTAATTTGTGTTCTACAATGTGCGATGAATAAAAATATGGGTCACGCCATTCTCACTAACAGCCACATTAGCAGTGGATTCGCATTTGCAATGCTTCGTCTCATTTTCTGATTAAATGTTTGCGCTACCAATGCTTTGCAGCTTCTGCGTAAACTAATAACCAACTCAACTTTAATTTATACTGTTTGAACTAATACCACTCGAGGATGACAGACTTAATCCAATAAAGTTGCAAAGTATAGCGACCTCGTAAATAACTGCAGTTTGGCAAACGTTGCGAATGCAATTTCCAAATCGATGGCATGACCACTCATGTAACGGTGACACCAGAGGTGCATCCACGGCCTTTTGAGTTAATGTTGCTTATAAGCCCTCGCATTTCTTTATCGTATTATACATGC
>JADWOT020000114.1:0-194000 GCA_036345935.2 Taenia hydatigena | reverse complement strand
TATTTCATCCCAACATCGATCCGTCAGATGGTTCCATATGTTTAAGCCTTCTTGACCACTGGAATAGGCGAGCGAAGTTACGTGCATTAAAATTCATGCAAACGAGGTTTGAGAGTAATGGTCAGCGCATTTTGCAAAAAAACCAAAGATTTCATAATGCAAACACAGGAAACGGAACATTTCATTATTTCAGTTTGTGAAGTTTGACTCCAGGTAGCAGTTGAAGGGTTTGAAAGTTTAGTTACAGTCAAAATTTTGGGCCGAAAGAAGGGACTCGATTGTGTGTCTTATGGTTTAATTATCTGTTTGGCTTGCCTGGCACACAGCTGTTACAACCTGCTAGAATTGGTGAAGGCGGTGCTCTATCTCATTGATCACCCCGCCTTCGATTCACCAAACAACTTTTTCGGTGTGCTGGATGATCCTGCACGGCTATCCACAATGACGATGCGTGTGCTAGCTGGTCTTCCAGTCAAGGGACGTCGCTTCGCACCAAATACCGCGTGGCTCGAGTGGACTCGCGATAACGATTGTCTGCCTACCGAAGAGGAGAAGCTGGAGGGGTTGCAGGATGCGATGGACATAATGGACGATTTCGATCAGAGAGATGGTGATGAGATTGATGCTCCTGCTAGTACTGCCAACCAAGAAGACGAGGTTAGTCAAACAACTCAGCGCAAAGGATATTCGTTGAATGGTCAGTGGAACTTGCTACTAATATTATGTTATTGTCTTAGGATTGTACTATTGGAGGACTCAATGCGCTCTCCGACACCACATCTGATGCCGTTTCATCATTTGCAAAGATACGCTATTCGATTGATTCCGAACGTGAAAGCACTTCTGGTCCTTATGTAACATTCGACTTACCACTCAACTTGGAATCACAGCGCGTTGTTATCTGGCGTCCTCGCTGCAACCAGAACGCAGATGCTTGTACCATTTACTACTTTATGGAATTCTTGGGAGCTGACCACCATCGTAATGAACTATGTGGTCATTATAACACCCTCTTCATCGGAAATGTTTTGCGTGAGAATCAGNAAATAGGTCGTTATTTACATCGAAAGCCAGTGTATCAGAATACCGCATGAATCACAACAAGTCTTGGTGCAAATATGCAAAAAGTCAGGTCTAACGCTGCCTATTAGGCTTTAGTGCTTGCAACATTCCTTACTTCCTTCTTTCCCTCTTTCCTCCTTTCTTTCAGCAAAGGCTTTTCCATTGATAAAATCTGAATTCACCTCCACCACAATCATGCATTCTAGCCTTATATCCACCACTTTTCTTTTTGCATTTCCATCATTTATACATTCACTGCTGGTATCTTAATTGCCTTTTCGTATTTTGGTTTCCACTTTCTCACTTATTTTAAATCCTTTTCAAAGCTAGTCCCACTATTCTTCCTATATCCATCTCACTATTATTTCTCTGCCCTGCCTGCCCCCAATCCTATGGGAGGACTCAATGCATTCCGTTTCAACGATGTCTGCAGTTTTATTAGGTCTGTTTTCTCATTTCACTTTCCTGCCGTCAGATATATGTGACACGTATTCATTCACGCTTTCCTTACGCTCCCCTTAATTCTATTGTTAATGCCCCTGCAACATTTCGTTTCTTCCTTCCACCTTCATTCGATCATTATCTATATATCATTCTATCTCTATTTCGAGCCTAGCGCTTATCAAATAAGCAATTAATTATCTATTTAAACGATAATGTTTCACATAAAAATTGCTTTCATTCCGCCTCATTGTCCCACATATGTAACACACACACATTTTCTCACTCCGCCTTTTCCTCTTCACAACCTTACCACTGCTACCGCCAATTTAAGATTCATTTGCTGCATCCAGCATTATTCATTCCATTTTCCTCCCCTTCTTCCTCCTCACCCATCTCACATCATCCCCATTAACAAGGCAGACACTCGCCTTCCATACACCGCATTCCTCTCCTCTTCCCTTCATCCGTTCAGCCATCATCACAGACGTCTTATTTTCTCCCTTATTCCTCATACTTCTTTTCTCCCAGACAAATTAGCAAGAGCAGTTCTCGTTCGATGATGAGAAAAGAAAGGCGAGCATCAACGGCCTGGGTAGGGTCCACCTGCTGAGCTCCCTTTTCCATGCAAACTCTACTAACTGCACTTCCTAGTATTTCTTAGGATTCGCCTTTCCCTCCACACTTCCTCCCTTCGTTGCGCTTTGCTTGCACAAATTTAAGCTATTGTACCTTAATCTAGCCCTTTCTTCCTTATCCCACCTGTCACCTCCCTTCTCATACTTACGCCTTCTAAGTAGTAGTAGAGGTAGCGGGATCCTCCTTTTCAATTCCCCATCTTCTCCACTCAATAACGCCGTCCGCCACCGCCGACTAAGACAAACCCTCGCCTTTCCTGAAATTCACCCTCTTCCTCTAATTCAGTCATCATGGCTGACGTCTCATTTCTCCTCTTCTTACTCCCCTTCTTCACCAACCGGATAACAAGAAGAGTTAGCTGGCACGAACAGGTCATGTGGATAAGTGGGTAGCGAGAGCGTTCCACTCACCACCACCATCTCCACTCCCTACGCAGTGTTTACCCGCTTGCTCCCCCTCCTGCTTACTCGCTCGCACCACACCCAACCCGTCCGTCAATCATTGGTCGGTCGACCAGTTTGCGGGTGGTTGGATGGATGGATGAGTAGATGGATGAATGTGGATGTGGATGAAGTGCGTGCGGGTGTGATAAACCACCGGGTTGATCCTGTGGAAACATGCCATGGTGTCAGCTGGCGCTGATGAAGGCACTACAATAAAGTGATGCCACTGGTGGGCCCGTAAGTGGATCACAAGACCTCCTAGACACTGGATGAAGGTTGATGATGCAAGAAAGTATGATGACTTCGGTCTTCTGTGAGCAACGTGTTGCAGTGGTGGTTAAAAAGTAATTTTGTCGCGTTTTAACGAATGCAGCAATGGGATGTACAAAACTGGCGGATGGTGTGAAGGAGGTTAAGTTTGTAGTTGCTGCTATCAACAAGTGATAATCCTGTAGTGCAGATGAAAGTGCACTATAGTAGCACAGGTGCATTGCGGAGCGTGATTTTACTGTGGAGCCAGTCGGTAGGACCTGAGAGTGCTAGTGATCAGAAGAGGCGTAGTGGCAACAAAGGAGATGGTGCGAATGGTGTTGTGTGGACAATGTGTTGCGATGGTGAATGGGTGGGTACTTTTGTCGAGTTTTGACACACCAAGCAAGGAAGCGAAGAGAATGGTGGGGGAAGCAAGGCGGTGACAGGCAGCGTATAGAATGTTAAGCATGCGCGAAATCTTGTGGTCTGTGATAATGCAGCTCAGACTATGTGTGCAAGCTGCAAGTATTTGACTGGTCCTACAAGAGCCAAAGTGGAAAGCAAAGAGAAGCATGTAGGAGGTAGAGTAAGAAGCGCAAACCCACTGTTGTCCGAAAATGCAGCGATCTTCCGAATAGCCAACCAGCACCAAGCAAACTGACACAAAGCAGGGCATGATACGCCAGGCTAAGGTAAAGCAAGCAGACGAGTGCTAACGTCGCCAGGGCAGGCTTCCTCACAGAACAGGAGGAGAGCGATGGTGACGTTTAGACTTGTATGCTTGTCACCTTATCAGTCTGTATTGATGGAGAAAAGTGCAACGATTTAAAGGCAGTGAGATTGTAGAATTGAGCCTTTTACAGCCATTTTGGGCCTTTTGTGGCCATTTTGGGCATATTACGACAACGGAAAAATCCAAACAAACAAATTACTGTATTTTTGGACGAACTATTGCACGTCGACTGCATTGTCCCCGACAGCAGAATATGGATGGAAAGAAGACAAATAAGTGAAGGATAAATATATGAAGACAGGTGAATTAATGAGATGTAAATGCAAAACTCGTTACATTCAACCAGATTAACTGGTGTTAATTAACAAACATTTGTGATTCTTAACCACATTCACGTTTCCCGCTTCAGCATTTTCTTGTCAAGATGTATATTTATCGGATGTCTGTTGCATGATACACAGGCAGGCGTTTATTTAACGCAACTCCATTCAACTGAAACTTGTCTAAACTCACAAATGCAAAAGATCGTTTGTTCCGAAACAACTAACTTTGATCCTTAGCACACCTGGAGCAAAAATAATAATTTGAGGGACAGGAATTATTGTTAAACTCATAATCAACATAGAACGCTTAGTCTAAAATCCTAAAGATAAATGCAATGCCCACAACCCATTTATTTGCCTCACTTAACCCACAATGCGTGATACTTTGCCATGTTGCTGAGAGCATGTCTTCACTTGGCATTCGAGATGGTGCTTGTACAGGACAGTAGTGCGCATTTGGAGAGCGATACTGTCGATGGCTAGGGCCTGAATAAGGCCTCGTGGTAGTAAGGGGGATGGTGGTAGTGGTACTGTGTGGCGAATGTGTGCTGATGGTAGATGGATGGGTATCTTATCCAAACTCTAAATGCATTAAGTCTGGAGGTAAAGCAGATGGTAAGATAAGCAAGGCGGTGTGAGGCAGAGGGTTGGAAATTATGCTTGCGACGAAATCAGTATTCGACTTCTTCCATGTGAAGTTTTCATGGTTAGTACTGATATAGTTCGGACTGTGAATAAGAACCGACATTGTTTCACTGGTTCTACACGGGTCTTGGGGAAGAGCGGAGGCAGGCATAGAGGAAAAGTGGGTGAAGTAGAGGGCAATGGCTCTCTATTGGTTGGCATTGTAGTGATTGTCTAACTAGACATCTCGCATTGGGTTCATAAAAACCAAGTCAAGGTTTGCTACGCCAGGCTTTTCCATGCTATGCGAAGACAAGCTAAGCCACACTAAGTCTTTAGCTATCGTGTCACACCGCTTAGACAAGGAAAAAAGAGTAGAGGCGTTCTATTTAAGGTGACTTTTAATTTGACCTGCAAAATGCGGCAGAATATTACCCTGCCCCAGCACGTTCGCTAATGCACCACTCCGGGTTTTGACACCATGCACAAGACTGTAATTAGAGGCCTTCCCTCCCACTCTCACTGCCTGCATCGCTGTTACCCCTCTCCACGACATTGTGGACCACACACATGGGAGGGAAACTAGTGTTCCGCTTTTGGATGCATAGGATGCAGACAGATGGCTCCCTTCTACCCCGTTCCACTCACAGGCATTGGGTTGACGAGCAGCACGACGGTGCAAGGGAGAAGGAATCGCGCTCAATGCTTTCACACAACATTGTTTGCCGTGTCCTCGTTTGCCTTGTGATTTTACCAAGACTAGTAGGGTGTCCTGAGTTGTGTTTTGTAGTAATGAAGAAACATCAGGTTAAGACAGGCTGCTGAAACTGGCTCAGATAAGTCCTTATGCACCACAATGAGGTGAGTGGAAAGAAGGAAAGTCTTTGTCCAAGCTTCAGCTAATCAGCTCTATTGCACTTGAGATTCACCAAAGTACTTCTTTTTGAGCTGCAAGTGCGACAAATGGATAAAATTAGACGATTGACGATTTGAGCTTTCCATTATATCAAAAGGCAAAAAGATGTATAAAATTTGCATGGATCACGTTGGTGCACCAGAAAAGGCAACGATGAAGCTAAAGTGAATTTCGCTGTAGCGCAGCATGTTTTGCGCTTAAAAAGGGATAAATTGTTGCCTTGTAGGTTTTTGTGACTATCTTCTCTAACGCCACATCACCGTTTTATTTAATCACACTGTGTCGGTAGTCGCGTGCTCAACTTTACATTTGTGAAATCGATATCAGTAGGGCATGATCGTGATAACCACTCTAGCCTGTGCGCATGGATGCAACACAATTGGCTCCGACTTCGCTCGTACAAGTGGCAGAAGCTTAGTTCACTCAAAAATCATCCTTGACACCAGTAATGATCACCGCAAAACTTACAGCTTTCCCATCATCTACTTGTCTGTGTTAAAAAGATACATGCCTTCGTCGAAGTGAGAACGACTATTCTTTTCAGCATGCGCAAGTAATTCGTAGTTCTGACATGAATGAGAGTGAGCAGGACTAAAGTAGGCTAGCCAACCAGGGAGAGATGACTTGATAATTGGCTTCGAGTTCGCCGATTATTATCTTGAAGTGATGATACTGACGTTCATTGTCACCAACTACGGCTATTTTATCACATTTTCTTATTGAGCAACATAAAGTGAAATAAAACAAGAAAGCACATTGCTCTATATATATGGCAGACTTCGGTCGATCGGAGGGTGTACTGATTTGCTGGTGGTATTTTCGCAACCACGGCATCTTTAAAGTCCGTTTTAATGGCGTCACCAATTCTGCAAAACACTTGAATGGGAGATAAAAGAACATCAAAGAAGATTGATTAGAGGTTCAAAGGCTTGTGTTCATTTACTCAATCAAGTTAGGAGTGCAAAATTAGCTTTTGGCAGTCAGATTGATGCTTATCCGACTTGTTATACGGCGCAACAATAAGCATATTTGGAAGCTTCGCCTCACTGAGCTATCAGTTCTAACAAAATAGATTCCAGTTGGCAAGAAACTCACTTGTGACTTGAGCATTTAGCTAAAGGAACTAGTTGTGCCAAATGTCAGCAAAGCAGAAGAGTCCAAAGCAATACTGTAGGCTCGCATCGTGATGCAGGCATCACGGCAAAAGAAAAATACCTAGGGAAATGACATAAGTGCATGTGCTCTTATGCTGCCTCCCGCTTTAAACATTCTGTTCAAAATTCTGTGCGGTGAAGGCGCATCTCTCAGACCTTATTTAAAAGGGAATGAAGTTGGGAGCAGGCGTGTGGGACACCGAAACTATGAAAAAGGAGCAAAGTACTGTGGGTTCTCTCTAAAATAGACAATCAAACACTCATCGATGTGTGGTTAAATGAAGCGATTGAGAATCAAATAAATGCTTCAAAGCTTTGTAAAACACAGACAGCGTGCATTGATTGTGAAATTACTTTCCTATAGACAGCATTGTCTGGGGTATAATCGCTGCGCATTTCGTTGGCATTGAAAATCTGCAACACTCCCACCTTTGCTACGAGTGTTTAAGCTGAGCACTGAAATTTGTAAAATGCGTTTTCTTTGCATCTTTTATCAAATGATTCTTCGGATCTAGGTGCCACAAATCGCTCACTTGTACCTGGAAACTATTCATCCATGTGAATTCCTAAAATGCTATGGTTGTCTGGATGATGCCAAAATGCGTCCTCTATCTTCTTACTCACCTCGTTGTACTGAATGAGAGATGATTTATAGCAGTTTCGAGAGCCTGTCTTAACTTGACCCTATATTCGTGGGCCACAAAGGACAATTTGTAGATCTTACCACCCACAGTTACAAGTAAAGCGTTCGCTTATTGCCTTTCCAAGCATTTGTAAGCTAAAAATGCTGATGGTAACAATGGTGTGATAAAATGTCTAGAAAGAAGACCCTAATGCATCAAATTCTAAGATATTGAAATGCTTGATAAATCTAATTGCCTCCTGAATTCAGAGGCAGACAGCACAGCCTATCCGGTTCAGCTGTCTCAAAATCCAGCACTAGGTAACAGAGTGAATGTTCATGCAATGGATTATCTCAAACGCTCCCCCACAAATTACCTGGTGCAATGCTGACAGTGTTGCATGTTATTTAATTAAATCAATCTTTCTATTTACTTCAAATTTCTACTGACATCTGCTAGGTATCGCCTCTCCATTGCGGTTATCAATTCCTCAGCCCACAAAAATAGTTGACAATAGGCTTGCGGTTCTGATGACTCGTCACCTCTATTTTTAATAGCGACGCTTTCAAGCCTAGAAGACTTGTTACGCCAGTCAAATCTGTTTCTAGTTTGCAACCAGTAAACATAATAGACCACTTTTATTTCGCTTGCCGGCAGAACACAAGTTTCAAACAGACACATGACTGTGTCAATCTTCGTACGCACCATGCACTCGGAGTAGTTGCAAGGGTAGAAGACATGCAGCACATCAAACCTCAAACGCTCATTTCAGACCAAGGAAAAATCAAGGTCTCTCTACCAAAATCTGTCTCATACTCCATGCACCATCAAAACATTCCGTTTTAAACCAAGGCCTTCCATGAGATATTATGTTGGGAAGCATCTTTTTTAAGTTCACGGCTATCTGAGGACTTCAAAAAGTTGTTATTCTTAACATGCCTTAAATTTATCTGGCTTCGATTCTTCCAAATAAAGCTGTCATTCCGGCACGTCATAATTAACAGTGGAGCCCGCTTTAGGGACGCGACATTTTATTTCATTTATACAATCCCAGATTTTTTTTAATTTTTCGTTGATTAACAGGTTATATTTTGGGTCAATTTATTAATGCTTCGTAATTCCGAACAAACCCTTCAACTGGAATTAATGTCCTCATATGGAAGCGCACCGAGTGCCTAGAAAAGCTCCTAAAATGGAAATATGCTGCAAGCATTACAATCTCTACTTATATTCTGAGTGCAATTTAGCAGACAAAAGTCACTAGATTCGCCATGGCAGTGATTAGTGTCGGGAGTTCTTGACTGCGGAAACATGCTTCAGTGCTCGAGCATAATGTACACTGTCAAAATACGGAAGGAGCTTAGGGAACGCCAGTATGACTCGGAGGCCTAATCGCTTGGCGAATGCAGAGCAGCAGTCTAGGCGACCCGTAACCAAAAACAAACAGCATTCAGTCTAAGTGGTAGTGAATTAACGGCATTCGCATCAATGAGAAATTTATAGGGTTTGAGATGTGCCTACTAAAAAGCAACAAATTAACTCAGCCATATACGCGACAGCAACAACTTCCGCCCAAGGGCTGAACAGTTGTCAGAGAATGATTGTATGTCGTGCATTCTAAGGTAAATCATCCGGATTCAAAACCTGACAGTGAAGGGATGCACACCTTGTTGATTTGCATTTCATCAGCGAGAAGCGTTCAATGAGTGCAAATCTAAGGACGAAGACATAGTCTGATCAACTCAGGATAGACGAGAGCTGAAAATGCACCTCAGTCCAATTATGATCGTTGATAAAAATGTCATTACTAGATCACTCCATTCCTTCATAAAGGTTGGGGGTCAAAGGGGGAAGATAAACGAGGAGATTGCTATATTTACAATAGCGCGCATCAGCATATCCTCTATTAGTGATGATGAAGATTTTAAAGAACAGCCTAGGCCATATAATTGATCCTTCATTTCTAGTTCTAGTGCCAAAAAGGCCCCATAACCTCCGTGCTGTGTAGCGAAGTCTATTGTCTTCCGCAATGATTGCAGGAATCGTTCCAAACACAAGCCTAAACCACATACCGCACCTTATCTTAACTGGTCTTTAAGGAGCAGGAGTGGTTAGATCTCACTGTACATATGCCAAAGCTCTAATTTCTAGCAAAATGGGTCATTTGCGGCTCCTCCATAAACGGGCTCGCCAAATAGGTAATCGTCCAAAGAAGACGTGCAGCCCCAGCACGCAATGTGGTCGAGGCGCCTTGCTGCATGAAGAGCGAATTGCCCTGACAGCTGGTCAACTTTGCGGCCATAAAGCACCAAGAGCTACTTGCGAGCTCGCACAAAGCATCCCAAACTGATGATCGGATAGCACCTATTTAAGCTATACCTCAACATCAAGTGACGGCTCCTTAGATCTTGTTTGCCCTTATTCGGTTCCAACACATGTGCTCAGACTCCATGTAAAATGGACAGTTCATGAAGTTACGTCTTTAACTTCATAGCTGCCAACTTGAAGTCCATTCTTCTAGCCCTCTCTGTCCTTACTCACATGACCGGGGTCGCTTTGCGCGTGAAAAAATCGGTCCGGTGAAGAGATAGCAATCAGTAGTAGAATGAATGCTTTTAGTAAAGATCCGTATAGCCGAAAAATGCTGAGGTTTTGCCTAGTGCCAAAGCTGTCGCTACTTTTGCAGAAGGTTTCTTCCTCTACTACTAGGCTTCTGAGATCAGCACAACCATCTCACTGCTGGAGGAAGATGCTGCTAATATCAGCAAAGGTAAGCCAAGCGTCTAATCAGGGTTGCTTAAGGCTAACGCATGAACCCAAATTTACTAAGAAATATATAATTGGCAGAAACCAATGACCGTGTCGACTGTAGGAAGTTGAATGCAGTTACAGACAAAGATGTCGCCCCTCGTTCCACAACTACGGTTTGCTGATTTTCTTTGATAGGACGAATTGGCTACTTTTCATTAAATCTATTTCAGAATTTCGACAAGCAACGGTAGCAAATACGACAGAGAATCGTCAACCTTTTAGTATTGAAAGGCTGCTAGAAATTAAGCTAACGTTCCTTCTAATCTGCAGCGTAGCAGCACCTTCAGCGGCTGACTCAAATGCCATTAATCGACTGATTCTGAAGATTGTGCACTGTGCATCCGGATAATATTCTCACCTCCAGTAGAGATGCTTGAGGACATAACACTTTCACTTCCTTCACTTATTACATCTTCTGGTCTCTGCGTTTCCTATAACATCACAATTTGTTTTAAACTCGACGGTATAATAGATGATTTCAGTTTGATGCTCCTATATACCTGGCGGTAACGCAAATGATAGCTCAGTAAAAAGCTTATTCCAATGCTATGCCATATGAAATTCACGGAATTGGAAAGTACTGCAGCACAGGCAATTGAGAATAATAGGCATTATCTGACATCGATGCATAAAATATTAATTATGGGAGCATCCTTTTGCAAGTAATGGAATCGAACAATGTCCTAGCCATGCGTAATGAAACAACTAGGCACAAAGTCAGAGGTGTCATACGCAATGGAACTAGTAGCAACAGATGCAGGGGTATTTGCGTCATCTGACTGAACTTGTCTATTGGCCTCGTGCCGAAGCAAGTATTGCACGACATCAGGGTGACCATGTCGACGGGCTTCCATTAGCGGTGTTTGGTGGTTCGTGTTTGTCACATCAGCAGTGCTATCTGATTCACACAGCAGAGTGACGGCGACTAAATCACCTTTCCTTGCCGCCCAGTGAAGGGGAGTGTTGCCATGATGATCACACAGGTAAGTGTAAGCCCCATTATCAAGGAGGAGCTGCATCATTTCTATATAACCCATTACCGCAGCGTTTATGAGTGGAGTCGTCGTAGGGTCTTCTAGATGGACGTTGGGATCGGCCTGGAAAGGTGAAGTACAGTCGAATGTGATGTATTTTTAGTGTTGCTCATATCAAAACGGTAGCGTTTTCATACAAATGTTGAAACCCAGACTTATGGTTGCAAGTGCTATTGCTTAGCAATCGAAGCGCTTGGCTAGCTGTAAAATTGCAATGAACAACATGTTCTCTGCACGTCTCATCATACAAAAGAAACAATGATGGGCCCAAGAACAACTCACGCCTTTTTCCAGTAGTTGTCCAGCGACTTGGAGCACATTGGAGTCTACTGCTTGAGACTGAGTAATTGGGGTAGTATCACCGCCCGAAGGACCAGCTACCATTTGCGACTTCTATAAGAGGAAGAAACGAACCGGTATCTAGGTCGGGAGGTTTGAGCAGAGTCAGCAACCATGAAAACAGATGAGGCACCAAATTTTTGTTGGAATAATACTACACCAAATTAAATTTCCGTTAGTAAACTTTTGGACTTAATGCAACATTATTTATTAAATATGGTTGTCGCCACTAAAGCAGTGCTGTAACAAATACCAAAGTAGTCTATGTACAGAAAGGAGGATTCGCATGCATTCTAGAGCCGCTAACACTTACCGAATTGCCCTCATGGACGAAATGTTCGAAGATTCAATCGTTCAAGACGCGTTGCTAAGTGACCTCACAAATGCTGGAATAAAACAAGCTGGCACGAAAACTGTCAGCGTGAAACGAATGTAAGCCGGGCGAAAAATGATTTTGTAATCGTGGCAACAGTTCTTACTAGTGTTTGGGATCCCGATCTATCTACCGTTTCAGTCCATCCTTAGAAAGCAATGCTGCTCTGAGATCCTTCCTTTGTTCATATTGTACTCATGGAGGCCGAAACGTCTGCGTCTTGTACCATTGGATGTTGACAGCATTATGAAGGTTTCTGACTAAAGCGGTTGGTCTATATTAGGCATTTCAGTTTGGCACATTTGTTCAATAATTGTGAATATGTTGTTTGATGACACCAGCACGCAACGCAATCGCTGCCTAACTTCAAGCAAACACGTTACACACCGTGAACGCAGTTCCAGAAGAACAAAGTAATAAATTGTGCACCAACACTTTCCAGCCACTGGTTACGTTTAATCTGACTGAGGGGCATGGGGAGATCATTCAACAATCACAACGCCAACTTCAGTCCAAATGGTTAAATGGTAATAAGGTTCAGACTCCCACTGCGAAAAACGAAGTTTCAGACATATGACTGGTTAAGTAATGTTCTTATGAAACGCTGTGGCAAATCTTGTAAGCATCATACTTAAATTCGAAGCAAATGTCTTACCACTGCGAAACAACGGGGTGAAAATGGGTGCATCTTGCATAAATGATAAATGGCTCTAAGTTGATTCCCTCTCTTGAATGGGCGGATTAGTACCTTACACACAATATTTGAAGAAATAAATGTCAAATCAAAAATCACGCATTTTCTTTGGCTAGAAGCATCAATGCTTGCCAGCTTTACCGATATAAGGTAGTCGAATTTTGCTGAAATAACTGTTGTTCGCGTTACTACATAGCCCTTCTTAGAGCTATTGAAATGACACAGAACCTGCATTCACTCTTGCCGCCATCACAGACAAAGTGGTTCATAAATGTCAGACCACAATAAAACCGCGTAAATCGAGCACCACTGCTGTGTTAGTTAAAATACTTAGTAGAGCTTGTGAGCAATCAATTTGTTGCAGGATCCCTCGCTAGATATTTCCATTAAACCAATGCGCACATTTGACTTCAGCACATGCTGACAATTCTGAGGGAGGAACTGAGCAACTTGTGGCGTCCCTTCCATGGTGTCATGCATTAGCGAGAAATGCTTCACTGTCATCGGATCGAAAGCCAGAACAGAGGAGCGCTGACTGATCATTAGTTATTGGCTCATGACAACTTGTACAGGACGCAATGTTGTGTCCTTCGTTACCCATATATATTTAACCAAAATGGGCAGTTGTCTTAAAGACATCAATTTTATGCATGGTCATGTTGAGCACTAAGATAATGTAGCGAAACGACACTTTGAATCGAATTTAAATGTGCGGATATGTGGCTGAATGTCTCAGTTTCTCTTGCTGAGCACAAGGAAATTTACTTCTGCGAAATAATGGTCCCATTCATCCCTCCTTCAACGCAATGCTAGCAGAGGATTAATGTTATGTAACCGTGTGGGGACATCGGAAGAACTGTAGAGCTAATAGTGTGTGTGACTTGCGGATGACAGCTTTGCAGTATCAACCCTGTCTGGCCTTCACAGCACTCCATTGTGGCTTGGTAATGGACTAGATTTTGCTTGAAACAAAGGTATCAATTCTAGCAAAGTGCCGTCCAACTTACTATGTTAAATTAAGCAAAAGCAGAATAGCTAAGGCAAGGATAAAATTTGTTAATATGCAATGTGACCTTTTTATTGAAGTATGCAGGCATTAGATTAATTTGTTTAGAGAATAAAATCGACTGCACAGCAACTCGCTCTCTTTTATTCTCGCAAAACACATCGCACCTCACCATCACAATCGCACATTAAAACAGACATCAAATTGGATTTTTAACAGTGCACAATGTTTTAAGTTGTCGCTAAACCTTACGAGAGCTGCAACATGTTTCCATATAAGAATCCCTAGAAGCTTTACTACGCTTTCTCCTGCTCGAATTTTCTGTAAACTCTAGACGCAAATGTAGTTTGTATCTTAACACTGAGCTATATGAGAAACTCGCGATGTGCTCCTATAATTCTAGTCTTAAGTTGCGCAGCACTGGAAGAGATCTTCCCGGGACCTAAGGATTAGTCACGCTGAACAGACCTGTGAATTTCTTATTTGCCCTCAGTACGCTACTATTGCAAGAGTAGAAGTGGAACTCTTCATTTGTGCAGTACATCATGTCTTAGACGCATGCGCAGCCAAGTTTTCCTTTACTGCATTTCACGCCATTCAAGCGCTTTGCTGCAGTTATTGAATAAAGAGTAAGAAATGGGTATATTCGTGCATTAGTGTGTTTACTTTGGCCATATTTAAGCAGCATTCATCGTCACCAAAGAGCGAATTAGTACTCTGAATATCATGAAGGCGCTGACCTATCCGTTGCATGTACTTTTGCAAGCAGCAGCAGTAGCAGTTAAAGTTCGAGATCCAAATTGGCGGCAGGGACCTCCAACTCGGAAAGGTGGCAAGGTAGTTCCGCCTTTGAAGCCACCACGTTCTTCCTCTTGTCTTAATAGACTCTGTTAAAGTTCAAACGCTTACTGCAATTGAGGTTCCGCAGAGATTCAGAGACGTGTGTAAAGCAGCTTTTAATGCGCTCGTCTTTGCGCATCTACTCAGGCCCAACGGTGTCACCTCACACACTAAAGTCCGTGTCAAAGCCATGATAATGTGGATGTCGGTGTAATCCACCTTATTAGAGAAGAGTTTTAGGCGAAAACATTACTTTTGGATTTCGCTTGATATGAGAAGTCCGTTAGTGAGAAGGACGGATTTTTGCCTGCTTGTAATGCGCAATGCCTTTAGCTGGTGGCTATTTATCTCACATTTCGCAAATTCTATGCATCAGCATAGTTTCCTGGGAGCTGAACTTATTCCAAAGTGTCTTTTTGCACTATTAATTTACAACACCGTTGACACGAGGGTGAGGGTTCGAACATCGCTAATATAAAGCAACCAATTAAACTAACGGAAAATTTAAATCGAGTTGCACATTTCTAGATAATTAAAGGCCTGCGCGAATGGTTTCTTAATAGGATCTTTGTATTTTGTAGTCATTTCAGCCCAAGTTGTGAGTTCGACACATGCTCTGATTGGTTTCGTGTTTTACAGCCATATTACTGGTGGATACAAAGTTCTCAACAGGCAAACGACCCGAATCCTCCACATTAAAGTGAACCTGAAGATACGGCTGGAGTGCAGCTTTCCCACAATTAAATGTGGTGCAGATACCGCAGTATGCAGAATCGGGTAAATGTCTTTGCTTAAAGCAATCTGTGGAAGTTAAGTGTTACAGCTCATTGCCTCGTTGCTGCCAGATAAAAAGGCGAGTTCTTAAAAGATAATTGGGTCGGAATACTTGACAATCCCACTTCAAATAAACATGGAGCGGTGAATTAGATTACTCGTTCATTTCCTATATTTTAAGCATCAGTGAAAAAGGGATGACTTGGGATTAATGAAAACTTTTTGTGCGGCACAAGTCTCTGGGCCAAAGGTATCCCGTCCTTAGTGAAGGAGCACACACCTCAGCGTGTGTGGACTTTTACTTGGGTAAATTCTTTCGAACTGAGCAGTATGAAGCACATTAATATTGATCACGAAAATAACGTTCTGGCCATCACTGAACACGCCTCTGAGAAATCTTCCCCTCTGGTTTGATGACTGGAAGGCAGTAAGGAGATTCTATGACATTCGACGTGGAGATGGAGCCCCAGCGTTTTTTGTTGAGCTTATGAGACAGTACCTATCATGTCCTCAGCTGAGAGACTGGTTAGTCCCATTAGACTCGGTGCTAGAGTGTTGAGCGTTCTTACCTGGGCTAGGCATGGACAGAATGACGAGTTCTATGGAGTTGCAAGAAGGCAGCTAGCATTGCCCCAACACCTCAATGTCTCGTCATTTATCCTGGGCTCATAAGCTGATGCGGATTATTCTTCGCTCAAGTTTTAAGTTATCGCGGAGCTTTAAAAGAACCACGATATATTTCCATGTAGGGATTTCTCAAAGATTTACTACAGCTTCGCATACTCGAATTTTCTCTAAACTCTAGACGGAAATATAGTTTGCATCTTGACACTTACATTTTTAAGCGGATAAAATAGCACACATATTTGCAGAAGCGATCCCGTTTATCGGGACGTTACTTTAAAGAAGGCAGGTTCGGGCACAACCACAGTACCCTAAAAGCACTTCAAATTGCTGTGAAAACGTTGTGCATTCTGGCTCCTTTTAGCCTTACCCATGTTTGCTTTTTGGCCGTTGATGAAATGAGACCTAGCTGCGATTTGATGTCAGGTGAATTAAAGCGTCTTAGTTAGGCCATATGAGAAGCTCGCGATGTGCTCTTAAAATTCTAGTCTTAAGGTGCGCAGCGCTGGAAGAGGTGTTCCTGGGACCTAAGGATTTGTCACGCTGAACAGACCTGTAAACCTCTTATTTGCCCTCATAGTGCGCTACTATTGCAAGACTAGAAGTGGAACTCTTTAAGGTGTAATTGGAGTCTACCCTCATTTGTCTAATGTATCATGTCTTAGACACATGTGTAACTAGGTTTTTCTTCTGCTGCATCCCACGTAAATCAAGCGCTGTGTTGTGGCCGTTGAATGAAGTGTGAGAAATAAGCACATTCATGCATTAGTGTATTTACTTTGGCCATATTCAAGCAATATCCATCGCTACCTAAGAGCGAATCAGTACTCTGAATAGCATGGAGGCGCTGACCTATCCGTTGCATGTACTTTTTGTAAGCAGCAGCAATAGCAGTTAAAGTTCGAGATCCAAATTGGCGGCAGGGGCTTCCGATTCGAAAGGTGGTAAGGTAGTCCCGTCTTGGAAGCTACCCCGTTCTCCCTCCTGACTTAATGGACTCTGTTAAAGTTCAAACGCCTGCTGTAATTGAAGTTGCGTAGAGATTCAGGGACATGTATTAAGCAGCATTTAATGCACCCGTCTGTGCGCATCTACTCAGGCACAGCAAAGAGACTTCACACACCAAAGTCCGTGTCAAAACAGATGTCCTCTTTCGCCCCGAACCTAGGTTGACTTTTTACCTCAGATGCCATGATAATGTGGGTGTCGGTGTAATCCGTCTTAGTAGAGTCGCGTCTTGCATTCATGCCGTATGAGTTGAGAGAGCTTGTAAAAATGCGGTCCAACTCAGTTAAAAGCATATCGTCGAAATTAACGTCTAAGTAACCGCCGCCCATGACCTGGAGTCGCCCTATACTTTAGGTGACTTCATAGCCATAAAAACATGTACCAAATTAAGGAGGGAGCAAACGGATGCGATAAGACCATGCAACTCGAAATCGCGTCCTTTTTGCAGCGCAAGATCTAGGGTCCCGTAGATTCAGAAGTTTTGCAAGAACAAAAGCAATGATTGCTCTTTTGCTCCAGCCTGTCGCCTGAGAGTACGGTGCTCTCGAACAGCGGAGCCATTTTGCAAAGAGCTGGGCTTTAGTGCTCACGCCATTTTCTCCGTCTCATCGCCTCCCTGAGTGCGAGCTGTCTCGTAGACAGTGAAGCAGACCCCACCAAAAATGATCTCAGTTCCATTAAACTTCTCAGACTCCATCTTTTGACGCGATCGAGGCTCATTCTTGTACCCCATCAACTAAACTCAAATTTAGTATCACCAAAATAGTAGTTTTTTATGGAACAATCAAACTAGAATTTGATTTCTATTGGATCGTCGCACACACCTTGCGTCAACGAGGTCGCGTTGAGACTGATGATACCGGGTGCTACGCGTTAAGCTCTCCGTAGGTCAGCAGGAGTGGATTCCTACACAGGTTTTGGTTTGTTTGAGGCACGAGTTTCTAATCATGCCAGACTTACAACATGCGCGTGCTGCCTTTTACTGCATACCGCTCAAATGGGCGACATGTTGGAGGTCCGCTACTAGCATTAATCAGCAAATCGAATTCAATGAGACTGTTATTGGTAAAGCTGGGCCAAAATTAATTAGCCTGCATTGTTAAAAGTGCAGAAAGCTTGACACTTTAACGTGCATTGCACACAGGCTTATGAAGTGTCAATCATTTTTTTGGAACTTTTATGCAAAATGGCTGTCATCTCTGACAAAACGCAGGCAAAGTGTTGCATATTAGAATAATTTTAGGATGCAGCGAGTGATAGAGAAGAGTGTTAATCCCCCTCTCCTACTTATAGGAAAGTCCGATTGTTGTACACGAGCCCAGACACCTTTCCTCTCGTCTTCTTTTCGGCACTCAGAGGCGCCGCTATTTTGAATGGTAACGGAAACAACTTCCTGATTACTAGTCATTTATTCTCTTATGCCCCCAAGCTACCTGATAATGCCAGCGTGTCAGCCTTCATGCAGGTATCTTCACTATTGCCAAGGCCCTCATTAAAATTTTGTCAATTTCCTAACATGCAAGTCTTCTGGACGTCTCCACACTTGACTTGTGATTCTACAGTGCAGTTGAGAAAAGACAAGCGTCTGTCCTGTAGTAAACGCCATTTGCAATGGCAGTCGATGCGAACACATATGTTGATAACGTTGTCGCAATGTCAAAGCACAACCTTTGTGCGAGGTTCATGTTATACAGAACACGAGCATGAAAGCATCGAGTACAATACAGATACCACGACCCTATTCAGCTGTATGATAGGCGTATCCTTAAAGGGCTTCATAATCGAAGCTGATAATTTAAGGATTGAACAAGCGCAAGACAAGGGGAGACAGACTCATCTACATGGCCTCGCTCTCCTGACCTAACTCCCACTTCTGGATGAAAAGGGTGCGGATCATTGGAAACCACTTACCAATGAAAGGCATGCTTTGTTCTCGCTCAAAATTACAAAACAAAAGAGGTCAATAGTCCACTCCCTAATCCAAGTCCGGTATTGCAATGCAAGTATGCTTTTTAGTGTTATGGTCACAGAAGGGTATGAAAGGTTTCTTTTGCGACTGCTAATGTGCCAAGACTATCGTCAAGACGAAGACATTGTGTAGGTGGGAAATGAGCAATGAAACATATGACAGTTAACTGCGTTGAAAATGCAAATTTAAAGTCGATTTACGGGCCCACTCTCCACACATGCGATAGCACAAGAAGCAGAAGCAGTGCAAATCGGATGGACCCAAGTGGTGAAACAAGCAGAAAAACTTGAGCTTAATATAAAGAAGATGATAAGCAGTAAGGTATGAGGTGGGCAGCAAAGAACAATCTGCGCTCAGTCTGCTGTTCAGCGTAGTATTATGGCTGCTTTCGAGGCGTTGGGGTAAAAGGGAAAGCGGACAATGGTTGGTGAGCATGATCAACAAAACATAAATCGGAAACATCAAGGTAGTTTTGGCGAAGAACAGCACAGCTGGAGAGGCTTGACAGAAGGGAAATTTAGCCAAACTTGGGCAAAATTACTGCAAGAAGCAAAACAGGAGCAGTGCTAGACTCTATAAAATGTAACGAACGACTCAATTTTATGAGAGTACATTTTCGCATCTGCTACTTGTTGGGTGGCTAAGGAACGTGAGGTATGCCGTAATCCGAAATGCTTTGGGAGAGCGTAACGAGTAGAATGAAGCAAAATGTGGAATTTAATGGTTGCAGTTAAAAGGAAACCAAGGCGAGGAGGAGATAGATGAGTTCTTACTTTGCCACCGATACGGATGCGTCAAGTAGCCCTACGTGTGTCAATTGTTCACGAATGTCTGTGAAGCAAACTGGAAGGGCTTATGGTATCTTAAAGCTTTTCTCTCCATTCTTGGTGGTAAATGTTGCTGCTGTTACTAAATTTATAGTAGCATACTTTATTGAAAGGATGTGATACAATGGGTTCAGAGCTCTTTTTGATCAAAATACACCACCTAGCCTCTGCCTGCTTAAATAGGTCTCCATTATTGCTTGAACACTAGAGGCGACTCGGCTTCTCCTGTGGAGAAGAACAACAGTGAATGTTAATTTTAAAGTAGTAAAAGACTGAAGAAAAACGGAAAAGAATGAGAAATAAAAAAAGAAGCTAGCAATACATTTAAAAATAGGCAGCTTAGAGGCTTAATTGGGAACTCATATCGTTCCAGGTTCAACCTATTTCTGAGGGACGGATACAATTCCATAATCAGTCGCCTTAGAGTTTCTGATCTGTGCTCTCAAAGTTCTAATTGTGGCTGCCATCAAGGGCACCTGACTAACCACTTTAGATTCCATAAATTGATCTGCATGATTCACAATGGTCACCTGACCGCCAGGTAGTCATTGCACCCATTTATGTCCATTTCTAGTTTTATGATACCCTTTACCGTGCAAACAATGCTTAATTATAGTGCCCCTATTTTGGGCTGCTATCGATGCATACATCCAAGCCTACATTTCCGTGGCACTATCGCATGATGAGGTAACCTGACCGTCGATGGCATATTTATCTATATCCGTGCTTTTAGGTCGCATGTACCTATCACAGACTTCCATTTCGCGTGACCTCACTGCTTTGCAAATTCGGATTTGCCTGTGTCAGAGTCGGCCGGGGGCGTATCGCATTGGCCAGGATCAAGGCTATTCGACGACTCCTGCAAAAGCATTACCAGCCACGTGATGCTGCAAAATGAAGTTGATAAGCACAGTGACTAAAATCTTTGAGGCGATATGTCCAATGCCATAAATACCTAATGCTCCTGGTAAATGTGCTATAAAGTATTTGGCATTTGGTTTCAAATCAAGGAGGTACTTCAAAATTACGGTGTATCGACGATTCGGCCAGCAATGCATGCATAGGCCATGCTGTGCATTTTCTCATCTGCTTAGTTGATTACATGGATCACCCAAGTACCCGCGACTTGTCCCTTGTTTCAGAGTTAAGGTCTTTAAACCATATTATTGGTCCTGCGTTTGGTACCTCAGTTAGTACTTCGTGCGGAGCTGTAGGGGCTCTTGGTGAATTCTGAGGCACTCTGGATGCTAAATGTGAGCAAACTAGTTCAGGCCTAATAAAAACCAGAGGAATTTTGCTTGATTTCTGTTTAAGCACAAAAAATTGTTGTGACTTGGACAGAAGCAGAAAACTATCCCATAATGCGGCTTGCATGTTCTAGGGAGGTGTTTTGCACTCGTTAATTGTTGTGCATGCATTAACGCAAGTCAAAACCATGAAATATGGGAGAACCACATGGCACTGTATTCTCGGCAAGCAAAAAATACAAGTCAGGCTTCTTGTCGTTCTTTGTTTCACAAAAGGTTCTTTGATTGTCAGGATTCATTAGTACTAACCATCCTTCACAGGGCTTATCTTTAAATACTAAAACAATGTTGCGTTGGAAATCCTTTAGCTTCATAGTAAATTGACATATATCCGCAAATTTAAGTTAGCGCTTTCAACTACGTCGGCTAGGTTATAGCATAAGTAAGAATAATGTGGCAGATTGTCTTTCATCAAGATGCAACCAGACGGCGCTTAGGAGGATTCTATGCCCTTGATCTGATAGCGCCGACCAGGTAAGACAGGTAGAATTGCAGATTAGTTGGATGCCATAAAGATGGTCAACTAGACGGAAGGAGTAGAGTATCCCTCCCAATTACACTTCTGCATGGTTAAGAGGAGTGTTACGCTTTAAAGAGTACGGATTCGTGGTTTTCAAATTTAATTCTGCGTATGATAATTGGGTAGTAACTTATACAGCCAAGTCCTCCCTCTCATTTAGGTCGTTATGCCGATCATCATCACTACTAATGAACAAGCCATGTGTGTGATGAATTGTCTAAAATGAATCAAATGCCAAATATGGGCATTCTGATTTATAATGCAATGGAATTGCTTTGAGAAAGACGCGAGTATTGAATTAGCTTATCTGCAAAATCAGATGCAGTTCGTTGAATAAACTGTTATCTCACAGCGTGTGACATAACTGACTGAACCGCTTGAAACGTCGTCAAACATTCAAACAGGGCATGTGCATGGAGAAATCGCTCACCATGGATTAATGGGAGCAGTCAACACTGCAATGTGCTTTCACCAGTTCTGTCCACTGAAGCACCCTCTTGCCTGACTGCATTACCATTTGTGATTCCTCGAATTTTTGCACAGATGAATTACGTTTTTTCATTGAATAAGTAGTCTGTTTCAAGCCTACACCCCATCACTCGATTCCCTGAATTCATAACCAATGCAGTGGACTTTGTGCAAGCGTAATTTAGAGCGTTGTACATTTTGTTGCTTGCCTTGGACTTCTCAAGTAAGCCGTCTTTCACTAAGCTTCTTAGCTAAAAGTCATTCAGTTTAATCTCAATAGACCCTTGGATGGTGTGAGACGTGCCGCATGCTGTCGCAGCTGGATCGTTACAGGAGAATGGTGCGACCTCGTTGTTCGCCATGCAGCTAAACTCTCGATTTTAGCATTGTGCTACTATTCCATGTGTTAGACAGCAGCAATAATCTGTGCATTTTGCAGAGCTATCAAAGCTGGGCCCATCGATATCTACTTTAAGCGCTGTTCAGCAATGTAGCGTGTAGCTTTGCACTAACGCGTTTCTAAAGGGTAGCGGTTATCGCAGCATGGACTGTGGATAACGCACTATGTTGAGACGACACTAGCTGAAATATGGCCATCCACGTGACCGTAAGCAATACTGAGAGGGAAACGAACTCAAGGCGTATTACAGGTGAAGAATGCGATGAACAGTCTGAGCTGGATAGGGTTGCTAACACTAACCATACCATAACTAATCATAATTGCTAGCATCTGACTGCAGCATTTTTTTGGATAAAATAAGGGGCTGTTAGTAGTGTTGGGGAAAAACGTAAAAAAGTTTGCAGCATGAGCAGAGGAAAGAAATAGCATATAAATGCACGTGTGTGCGGGTCACACATATACGGCGGGGAGAAGAAATTAGGAATGAGACTTGATGAAAACAGTGTTGTGTTGACAACAGCAGAGACCTGTCAACCTATTTTATTTCTGTTAAAAGTTGAATAACAAAGTTGTGAGATCTGGGAGGTTAGCAGGCGGTGGTGTTTTTGGTGTAGATTTGCTAAAAGAGGTGTTAAATGGGCTGGAGAAGAAGGCGCAGTGATGTATACATGTGCGTATGCATTAATTTGAAATAAAAAAAAAAGTGATGGTGGTGAGGTTTTGGAGTGGAGATGGTAATTTGGTAATGTATATTCGTTACACATGTGTAATGGGGCGATTAAATGCGAAAATCGTGAGGTGAAACAACATCATAATAAAAAGTAACCGTTTCAATAGATTATTGCTTGAAATGTTTGGTTACTTATCTTAATAGAAAATGTAGAGGAGGAAAGAATGGACTTAATGAATGAATGCTGGTGCGACTGAGCGAAGGAGGGAACGGCTTCTACTAATAAGTTATAAGCAGTGACGATGGTGATGGGATGGAAGAGGTGGCAGGAGGTGAAGTGACCAAAAAAGTGTACTTATTAGGTGGGTGCGGATGAGTGATTGGGTAGGTGAGAGGGAGACGGGTGGCAAGTGTGGAATACAACCCACCACCACTACTCGGAAGATGTAAGTAGAAAGGAAGAGGCAGTTATAGTAAAGAAAGAAAGTGAGAAATGAATAAGCAAAAGTGGAAAATTTGTGCAAGGAATACGTAAAAATAGCCGTATGGAAGGTAAAGTGTAAGCCGTAGAGCTTGCATGGGTAAGGAAGATGAGCTGGTAGACCTACTCGGCTGTCAGCGCGCCCTTCCTTCCTCTTAGGGCGAAAGCTGTGCGATTTGTCATGCCCAGATGACAGCTGCGTTCAGAAGAATTAGATCCGTCGAAATGAATGACATTTTATAGAACA
Source organism: Taenia hydatigena (assembly GCA_036345935.2). Taxonomy (NCBI): domain Eukaryota; kingdom Metazoa; phylum Platyhelminthes; class Cestoda; order Cyclophyllidea; family Taeniidae; genus Taenia; species Taenia hydatigena. Next base: position 170,398 of record JADWOT020000114.1, on the reverse strand, counting down.
TCTGCTGGAATCTGGTAAACTTTGTATCAGACGCTCCTGTCGAGTTCTTTTTCTCCTCTTCTTCATGCAAGTGATCAACTGTCTGATCTGCATTGTGACAGATGCCTCTGTTTCTTTGGCGACCTGCATGTTGTTGGCGTTAGAGCACCTCTCTTTCCTCAGCATCCTGCTTACAAAGTCCAACATAGTCTAGGTGATAAAGAAAAGGCTAAGATAAAAGCCGGGGACCCAAAAAAGAGGCAAATGAGGAGTAGGCGAAGAAAACATGGAACTGCAAAACGCGTCTTGCTGGCAGTCTTGATCGCACAAATTAGCTTGGGGATGTGACCTAAGCACTAAGTTTAATCGATTGTCGCACCATTTGAAAGTCAGCTGCCTGGTCACTACTGGTACACTGCACGTGCAAAGCATGCTGTGTCCACAGCCGGAGCACTTACTCAGCGTCTGGTTGCATCACAACTTTGCCCATCTGCGTGTTGATGGTTATGGTGACAGCGCGCACCATTAATAGAAGCCCTTCTCCCATCCATACAAGCAATTATTCATTTTATCCGCTTCCTCGTAACTATTTTGACCGAGATCAAATTGTCGAACAAATGGAATAATTCCTTGCGTAAACAGTTACTTTTTTCTTATGGTGATGATGTTTCACTTTACGATTTCCGCATTTCGTCTCACCGTCACGCATATGCGATTCGCATATAATGCCAGTTTACCACTTTCCTTACTACTTTCCTTCATTCGTCTTAAACATACAGTTATGCATATATGCATGCTCTAATGCCTTTAATTAATCATTTATTCAACATCATTTCAATACGTCCCCGTCACTGCCAGCTCCAAATTCTCTAATTTCGTCAATTTATTTATGAAATGCTTGCAATTCACTTGTCCACTCTCTGGCATTCGCCAGCCACCCAACTAACTCAGAAGTTTCATTGCTTTCTTTACTTTTAAGATGCTTTGCTGTTGTCTATTTACCTTCTTGGCATTGCTTGCAATAACTTGGGTGTCCATGTTGTAGCCAGGTTCGTCTCAGCATATTACGTGACCCGCAGTCCACCTTTTCCATGGGCACTCAACCGACTTCCTTCGCCTTTTTGTCAATTCTACAAAGGTCCGCGCCCTTCATTTTAATTTGCCTACGCGTTCTGTCACGCACAATAGTCACTGAGCAGCAATGCAGCATTTAAATAATTCACTACTTCCCATCGACATGCACGAAAGCAGTTGACGCCAGAGTGATGAAGATGACTCGCAATGGTAAATGCCCACTCACCTAGGCTGAGTGTGCAACTGATTATGCATGTACGCAAACTCAGGGGAGCACATGCCTTGCAGTACATTTCCTCATCATTCATAACTCTCCCACTTTTCCCCACCCAACACACACCTTGCTTTCCTCATAAATCATAATAATAAAGGCAATGAAAGGAGCATGTAGACACTAACAGCAGGGTTCCCGTAAACCTAGCCGTTTTTCTATCTTATTATCGCAAATGCACACACTTTAATGGCATTGTCGAAAAGAAAACTTCTTTTTCTCTCGCTGTAATTAATTAAGATATTCATGGGAATGTGATCGTCTACTATTCGTTAAATTGGGGCCAAATACACCCACTACTCAACTTGATTCGACGAGGAGTAGTGACAATAGCAAAACCACTCCCAAAAGCCATCACCGTGCCTATACAATCAAAGGAGAGTGCTCATGCCTGGGCACAGTTGTGCGAGGCCAAGTTATCAAGGCGATGCTACGGTCTTGCAATGGAGAAGCATAATTTTGCTAGAGCAACAGGCTATTACACCAACAATGCGGCAAAGAAGAGAACATTTTCAGATGAAGTTATAAATAAATACATGTGTGCACGCTTCTTCCAAATTAACGTTCTAGATTTATTAGGGATCGCGAAATCAAATGGAACTTGTCCCACGCTGACAGCCTGACCTTATGGAGTGCTAGATTTTCCAGCCCTATGCCCTTCCATACTCCTCCACAGAATCGTGTTCACATTTCTTTTGCAACCAACTCGAAAGCCATGAGCCGATTTAACTCAGTGATGTTTGTACGAGGAACGATGCCCACCACAACAACTAATGCGCAGACGTTCAAGGAGGTTACTGCACGCAAGCACAGAGCACTACTTACTCAGTGGTGGTAGACGTGCAAATTAAATGCTACTCACTTATTTGTTGTTGAGGGATTTCAGTTTTACACACAGCTAGACACAATTGCCACCTGCGCTGTCCCTGGTCGGCTAAAAATGTTGGAGCTCCTTAGTACTGTCTTCAAAAAGAAGGATCAGGTTTCCTTAGTAGAATCTCGGACCTATTCTTATAGCGTCACCATCCATTGTGCATATCTTAACTCAAATCGACTCATTATTGCTCAACTTCATGCACAAGCATCCCGCAATTCGCATGAATTCTCGACTGAACATCGGTTGGTTTGCTATAAGCCTTCCAGCTAAATTAGACATGAATAAACGTTCGCACAAACGCCTTCGCAAGCCATCTGCCACGAATCAGTGTGGGTGGCTTAGCATAACCCCTTTTCTAGCATGTGATACCACTGTTTCTTTGACCCAGATCGTTCAAGCATTAAACGCTCACGCTGATATTGCAGCGAGTCATATGCCTCTACATCTTATTGAGAGATCGCTTCTTCATTTCTTTTATGCAAGCGTTTGAAACGTGGGTGTTATTTTCTCTACCAAAGTGTTTAACGACTTCTAATTTTTGTTGCGGCAAGATCATTAAAATGATCTACAGGAAGTTAGCGGGCAACTTACTAATATTTAACTTCAACAGAAGTAGTTTCACGAGCCGTTTCGAGATTTTAGACTAAGCCACAGAACGAATGTGAGAAAAGCATCTGTTTTGCTTTTGGCATTGATAAGTGTCCTGCTACTCTTCTAAGGCGTGATTTTAGCTGGATTAATTTTTAGATAAATGAAAACAGTAACTGCATCATCACTGGCTAATTTGCTTGCTCTCAAGTATGCAGCAGGGGATCTCGTTCGATCCAACGTCTCTCTTATTCACAACCCTTGAATTGAGCAAATCGATTTGCCTAGAATTGTGCAACAACTTTTCTTTTCTTACCTTTGATCAGCCACTATACAGGAGTATTTAAATTCTTGTTCCGTGTGGCACAGTGGGACACTGCAGCAAAGTATCCGAGAAACGAATAGAAGGAAACGGTGCTAATTAAGTCGGCACAAGATGGATGATATCGCATTCCATTATTTTTACACGATCTTTTATCCATGGTCTTGTTTGTTTTGTGCCAACTGTTTAAATTTTACCAAGTTCGGTAGGAATCCTTTGCGTTGACTTTATATTTGTAGGTAGAGATGGAAGAGATGATGATGCACTGTCTTTACCCAAAAGGAGAGTGTAGCGAAGTATCACAATGTGACCACCTATAGCATATGCAAGCGAATCGACTGTCTGCAAAGTAAGGAAAAGCTTGGTTAGACGCAGTGAAGGAGCGGCAACCGCAGTTGCGTTACTCTCACATGTGCAAATGCGTCGGGTGCTGTGGTTTCGAGGTATTTCTAAGTTGAGGATGGCTCTTCCATTCCACCTTGTTTTGTTGGCTACCTGCGCTTTGACCAACGTTATTCTCTGACCACTCTGTAGAAAGATGTATTTGGCAAGCGTTGGTGCTTCTGACATGCACTTTGAGCAACGTAATGCATAGAGATGATGCAGGCGTCTCCGCATTGTTATCTATAGGAATGGGATTGAAAGCGGATTATGGGGCTGAGAATGCAATCACTGAGTGAAAGTCCTCCCGCATTGTTTATAATTAAATGATATTTTGGCCACCTTTACCACATTCACTCATTTCGAAATTAAATGTGGTCATGCTTGAGAGCACAGCCACCAATAACGTTTATAGCTACCTAATCCATCGTAGCGAATTTGAGCCTTGTGTTTAGAAAATCTACATTTTGAAAGTGATCTAAGCTACATTTAGGTTTATATGTTATAAGCCATCTCGTTGAAATAGATACAAATTGATGGTAGCGTTAACGCAGACACGAGTTGCCTGGCACGATGCGGAGAGCGTGGGAGGCTTAATTTGGCCTACTTTTTGGAATGTGATGTTGATGCGCTCGTAGTTACAAGCACTGGCTTATTAGTGGGTGGTGCTTTAATTTTCCTCAGGCAAAACCGACCTATAAGAAAGCATGATGACAAATGTGAGCATTGAATTTGGAATAGCCCACACGCATCAGCGCCTGATAGCTTTACCGTGTAAATGGAGGAACCGCCCTGCAGGTCAAGATCAACATACCTGATAGGCTGATATAAGCGCAGACCATTTCTATAAATATGTTATGAGTTGTGAATGCGAGTAATTTTAGGGCAGAGATGGCGCTTTACCTCTGGCTTATCGTGTTGGCTGCCTCCTCTTTGGCTAAAGAACCCACAGAATATCGTAGTAAGATGCCATTTGACAACTGTCTTCTGCTTTATTTTATGCTGCAGTATGGGTATTTCGATTCTATCGCATTTTGGAAATTCTGACCCTACACTCTCCACGTTTTGAAAAGTTGCGTTAGCCTGCGCTAATGCCCACTTGTATTCACTAGGAAGCTTCGTGCACATAACACCTTCGAAAGTGGGTAGATGCATAGTAGGTATAAAACACGCAATGGATGATTAAAAGTTGCTGGAGATAATCCAATGTTTCTAGTCAATTGCTATGACGTCGCCGTCAAATTGTGTTGAAACTTCTGGGAATAGTCAATGACTTTTATTTCCTGCTTTTATTTCTAATTTGCATCCCGCTATTTCCAAGACACCCTTCAGGTGCAAACATCCAGCACTTCACCTAAGTGACAAGACTGCATACGACTTGCGTAATTTGCGATAGCTAGCACATGGCCAGTTTAGGCTTAAGCCGCACAGATTCTCGTAACACTAAGGGAATGTAAATGAGGACTCAACACGAGTTGAAGACTGTGTTTCCGTCGTCGATAGGACATAGGTTTGAAAGACCATGCGTATGACTTAAATGCCCTATTAGGGTCAGCCCATTCACTTTGTGGCTTCTCGTCTCTTCATTGCAGTTGCTGACTTCAGTGCCAAATGAACCCACCACTGACACTGATTGCACCTTTTAAGTTTTATGCCCATGATGTCTACGAATCTGTGCAGCGACTCTACCTAACCAGAACAGGTGAATGGCTGGCGCATTTGTACCCTGCACAGTGCATAGCGCACTGTGACACTTATCGAAAATGGGACTTCCATCCATCTTTGTCTAATTCTGGCCAAAAGGCGTTGATGCAAAGGAATGACAATGAAACTTCAACATCAAATGCTTCACATTTTCAACCTTAACTACCCTCTACAAATCTGCACGTGTGGTCTAGTATTTGGGTTTTAGTTTGCTTGGGATATGCATTTTTAATCATGCCGCTTTCGACATGAGTGCAACATCTCTGTTTACTATCTACCGGCTTAACACCAATGCGCACTCTTCAAATGAACAACTGGTATAGAGTCTGGCGGGAGGCAACAATCACGAGGTCGAATTGCATAAGACTTTACCAGTAAAAGTTGACGTAAATAAATAACGCTTTCTTGTCAAACACAATAAGTGTATTTATAAATGAACCTTGCACAAGTACGTGCAAATGGAAGTGTTAAACCCCTTCTAGAATGATAATATACAGTAGCACTCCCCTTATTGAGCTTCACTTCTTTAAAGCATATGCATTCTGGCGGTCTTTTGGTCACTACTGTTTCTGCCAGGATGGTAGTTGTGACAATTCTCCATCTTCATGGTTGATTAAAACGCCTACAATTGCCTCTTTTTTAGAATTGATGGTAAGGAAAGCAAACGAGGTAGAAGGGATCCCGATTTCTCACTACTTCAATTGGAGTCACTTGGGTGCTCAAACGTATCGCCTAAGTTGGGACACCCACAACCTGGCCAAACTCGACATCAACCGAATCGTTCTAAATGCAATAGCAGATGATTTGTCTGGCGACCCATATCTGATAACCGCTGATTGCTCCGAAGGAACAGTCACTCTTGGTGGGCTGCAGCCAAACAAACCGTACAAGGTTCGTCTCGAAGCATTCAAAGATCAGCTCAGCGTTTGGCTTTACTACGGTATAATAACAACACTACGCACAGGTAAGCCATCGCCTGTGATTATCATTCCAGTATTCCTACATGTCCGACGGTGGGTCAAGTTTAATGTCCCATACTGTCTGCATTGCGGTAGGCAAGTGTAGCCGCGTCGATGCGATCATCCACTTTTGTCTGCTTCAACAAGAAGACTTATGAGAGGCAGATTGCTGTGCAGCGTGGCGACTTATGATTAGCCTTATCTGTGCTACGACGACTGACTTTCCGCGCGAGTGATGCGAGAATCATAGCAAAAATACAAAGTGGTACACTCGGATTTTAATGTTTGCAAAGAAAACACTACTGCGGCAGGCTTTCCGTTAGGTCTCTTTCCTGAAACTAATTGCAGTTTAATCCAGCCATGCGAAATTTAATAGCTCTGTCACACCAGCTGTCGATGCAAAATGGAATGAAAATGCCTTTGTAAAGGTGCAATTATTTAATGAATTTTGAAATGGATTTTCAAATGGTAAAAGGCACGTAAGGAGGGTGGCAGATAATTTGGGTTCTACTCGACAAATTCTCAAGAGTGCCGAAAGTCGGACCTGCCACTACCAAAATCACTTTCATGCGAAGACTATTGCGTGTAATTTCGAGTGCCTTGAATAGAATGCTATTAGTCATATCACATCCCAACGCGCTGTATCTCACCGCGTAACAATAAATTGGGTCGACAAAGAAGGTGACATTGAATGTGTCATGTCTTTAAGTAAAAATTAGTTCTTCGCATGGGCATAGGTGCCATCGGAAAACATTTGCAACAAGTGTGATCATGAGACAAGTGCCATTTAACAGCACCGACAAATCATTGATATTCTCTCTAAATTTGGAGAAATTTTGTTGGAAATCGCGTCAAAGTAAGGATAAGTATTGTTAAATCGGTTTTGTGTGAGACAATGGAGCATATTATGCACATGCAACCATAAAAAGCAGCTGGACGTAAAAGGTGACTTAACTGCAGTCGTGCCAGCTTTCGGATGCTCTACTTTCTGTACCAAGGAGTGAACACACTTGTGGTAATACGGTTTTTTTGCATTCTTTTGACTAAATGTTGAAGATGATGTAGCCGGAGCATATTTAACTGACAATGTTTTGCCTTCACTAGGAGTGGTGATGACTGAAGCCAACAAAACAGAAGTGACCCTGCTTTTGCGTCACTTTAATTGGAGCCACGTGGGACCTCAGACCTATCAATTTAGTTGGGACACCCAGGGCCTGGCCAACCTTCATGCAGACCAAATCAGACTGTATGCAAAGCCGATTGATTCTTCCAGCCGTCCCATTTTTAAAATTAAGGGTTTCGCATTTAAAGCAATCACTCTCAACATTCCGGATCCTAGCAAATCATACGTTATACTTTTTGAGGGATTTGAAGAAAATACCAGGGTTTTGTACTGCGTCAAAACTGTCCAAACATTACCCGCTGGTAAGCTGGTGCCTAGAACACCTCTCTTCAACTCCTTTCCTGCATATTATCTTGGAAGCACATACTCAGCTGTCTACCCCATAGCGTTTGTTAATTTTTCTTCTTACTAACCTTGGGAAAAGCATTCTTTTTGCGTCGAATGAATTTCTCAATAGAGTGTTTATTAACTAGACAGAGAAGATGGCGCAGGAGGTGAAGAAGGTGGTGGGGAGGAAGAAGGCGCTCCAACTACCAGCGGATATAGTCTCAATTCCACAGACACTGGAGTCACTTTTGCTTCCAAGGCGGTAGTCCCTGCCTACACTTTTGCGTGGGTTAGTGATTATCACAAACTGATATATTAAGGACGATACCCTCCGCCTACTGAATGAATCTCTTTTCATTATAGGCCTCCATTGTGCTGGCTTTGCGTCAGTCGTCATTCATCTAACAACTGCAATGTGTTCTCTCTTGGTGAAATATAGTTCCCACACAGTTATACTGATTCGTTTTAACTCATTTTACTTGAACCTCTTTTTGTTCGAACCTTCTGACTCATGCACATGTGCGTGTATCCTTTCATCATCTTATAATGATTGTACTCAGTGGGGCAAGTTGAATTAACTGCAATGTAGCAGCAGACAACAGAAGGCAGATCAATCAAAAGTTAGGAATTTGTCAGTGTTTAGATGTTGTGCAGAATATGAGTCCCCTTCTTTAACAAATATCGGTGAGAAATAGCATGCCTACTCACAATTTTCCACAGTGTGTGCAATCAGTGAGTGAACACGAATAAATGAACCTGCACACATCTTAACACAAGGCTGCCCATGCGAATTATGAAGGGGAGTTGAAAATGCAACGATTACCATTATCTGTTGAATGCTTTTTCATTTATGCTAGGTAGGGTCAAAGGTTAGAAAAACTCTTACTGCAGGCGGCCCCAAAATTCTTCAGACAAAACAAAGGCCCGCAATAAAGTGAAACAGAAAGAAAACACCGTCCCCAGTGCCTTCACAGCTCCTTGCACATTTACCTGAATGATTCTTAATAGGTCGGCCCATACATTATTTCATTCTTGATCAACAGGTCTACTTCTGGGTGCATGCATAACTCGTATGATGTGCTGGTTTGCGACTATAGGAATGTACATATCGAGACATGTTGTAAAACCGATGCTGAGTTGCGAGACCCCGAATGTTTACCCGGATACGTGTGCATATCGTCAAAGTTATCCACAGCTGAGTCGCAAGATGAGAAAACAAATTTTGAATGATCTTTGATTGACCGCCGAATCACGTGACTCGAAGGGACAAGTAATTCCTAATTATTAGCTACAATGATGGGTGATTATAATGGTTAGTAACGATCTTTTTGAATAATCATAATTGTGCAACGACATATTGCGCATAAATTTTGGGAATAATAACTGTTACTTTTGCTTGCTTTTGCATGGATCGCATGCCTACCTCTTGGTTTCTGCAAAAGAATCGCATTGTGCCTAGGTCATTGTACTCTCGCCGTCAAGGCGCGTTGTATTTTGAATGTATATATATATATCTATATATCCATGTATAGGACCAAGACTTTTTCAATGACGATGGAAATTATAGTAATTGGGCAGAATGCGTATCGAGTGGGGTCACTGGCATGGCCCAGAGATCAGCCCACCAGGCGAGGGTACAGTGACTTAGGCACAAATCGGCCATATGCCAAAGTACTGGTTGAACAATCAACTTGTTACATTTACTCTGTCCCAGCTCTTGCGCCCTGGGTCGACACTTCATCTAAAGACGACGTAGGCTGCATGCGAGAGACTTTATTGCTGCATAATCTTTACCACCTTGTCTCGAGCCTGTTTGTACTGTGACCGTTAAAGTTGCGGGAGACACGACTTAGTTCATTGATGAAGGAGATCACATCTAAATCCCCCTTCATGTCCAATAAGCACGATTTGCTCTACCGTAACAGGCAGGAATGCAGCAGTGACGACGCAATTTTAAACGGGCTGAAAAAGCGTGCCAGCAAAGGCCTTACTAAAACATTTACATGTACAGAAAACCTTTTTACCTGAGGAAGGCACAGAGTAATACCGCAATTCGATTTTAGCTTAAGTGTTCCTAGGTAATCTACCAGACCGTCATTGACACCAGCTACGGCCAAAGGTTGACAACGTGGTCCCTTTTGACAATTGCAACCTACCTGACCGAAACCCAACCGTCATCGTGAGCCTCAGCGTCCACCATGTCAACAGACAATGCGCTAAGCCCGTCACCTTGAAAATGCCAAACAGAATGGCGCATTTTTATTATAAAGCGTCCAATCTTCAAGAATATTTTGGGCAAAAGCAAGTTTACTGGCAAGATTTTCATTCATAATCTTAGAACTGGTTAGTCGTTCGCACAACCGTAAGTAATTTGCAGTCAAAGGAACATATTTAGGATTCAAACAAAAATCGGCAATCAAATGTAAAAAATCAAAATTTCTATTCAATTAACTAAACTTTGTTAAGAATAAATTTTTAGATTTTGGTTTTCCATCTGACGCATCCATCCACTGGTATCTCTAGTCGAAATTCAGATTTTAACGAAAGCAACAGGAAATTCACCATACGTGCATGCCAAAAAAAAACAGTAAATTACATTGAAAATATAAGATGGATCTAACTGCCCTGAAAATTTATAAACCATAGGCGATCGCGGTTAATTTTAAGCCTGCAAAACACTCGTTTGATCTGCTTTTCATGCACCGCGTAGCAAATGATGCCAATGTGATAATCTTAGTTAAAATTTTGCGCTTATGCACGCAGATATGCCTTGCAAATAAATACGCGCGTGCGGATTCCATGACGAACCAATTTCTGACAATGAGCCAAGATTTATACGGTCGCATTACAATTGCATATTTATAAATGCCTATTTGCAGACAATAAATTTATCTAAATTTATTTAAGCGTAATTTACCTGTAACTTTCAAATTTATTGCCGCATGACTTATTTAAAAAGGCAGCGTCTTATGTTAGATCGGATTGGCTTTTGGGATCATGGCTTAGCTGCACGATTAACTAGCCCGTTTGCTCATTTCCTGGTGCCGTGGCGGATTCTCTAACTGCTGAATTTATGGTATTATTGCCAAGCATATGGAATTAATTCATCAAATATAATGACTTCATACCACTTTGGGTGACGATAAAGTTGGATCACAAATTTGTCTTTATGGTGTACTACAAGTAGCTTCCGATTTCATAAATAAACACGCAAGATGAAATGTCTATTCATTGTTCGAAGCCATGGGTGAGTCAGTCCTTTGTATTCGCTCTATTCTTTTTTATCATACAAATGCTTTTTAATGTAGCGCTTATTATGAGGGCGAAAACTTTTTAACCTAGCTCTCTTACGTAACGTTCTGAAGTGTGTGCAGAACTGCCAAATCCAACCAGTTCACTTGATGACGTTGGACTACCTTGAGATTTTCATTTTCAGCCATACTTGGTGTTTATGTTGGTTATCTGGTGGTCAATCTGTGGATATTGTCTAGACTTGTGGGATCCCCGTGAGGGCTGAAGCGTTACATCTAGAAGGTTAGGCGCCCTCTGCCTAATTTGGATCCCTACAATTAACATTCATCATGGCGATTCGATGGTTCTTCTGGCAGAATAGGCGTGCACAGCCACAGTTTGGATGCCAAAACCGCTTGTCTGCTTTCCAGATTTGCGCCTGGGATGTTTAATTGGACTACGGAGTTATCGTACTGTCGATGTGAGTACTTCTTCATTTTCTCGAGATCGACAATCTTTCTTATTAAAGTTGTCATGCCAAGAAACCGCTTCTCATAAGTATTTCATCGCCGCACAGTCTGTATGCCTTGCTAGTGTGTTATGGTAACTGGATTTGTACCTGCCCACCCAGAACAGTAAGGTTGATGCAGAGTTAATGTGCTTCTAGGTTTTTGAGCGGGAAGTACCATTTTTTAAAGATTGCAATGGGTGGAATGTAGCGATGGATGTTCTTGTTAGACAGACTGTGGGTTCAAGTGCATTTAGCAGTGGTTCTGTAGCTGCTGTTTCGGATGTTGCTTTTCGCTTTCTTTGATATGGTATCCCTACAGTTCAGGTCCTGGCCGCTAAAATCATTCTTCCATTTGTCCACATTGTCGCCAGTGACCCACTAAGGCTACAAAACAGATTGTCTTAGATTTGTCCAGCGGGGCGTAATGAGTCCTGTCCTGCGACATTTGAAACTTATGTTGCACAATCATTTGGTCGACACTGCCTTGCTGGTCTAATTTTGGGGTCGTCTATTTCGTCGTTGCGGAGTACAGCATCCCGCCCACTGCGTCATTGGAGGATGGCCTATTGCGGTTCTGGATTTCTGGCTGGCTGTCATTTTGTCTCATCTCACGAGTTTCGTCCTCAGTATTTAATAGTTGGATGCTTCAGATGCAGCTCGAATGGAAAGTTAGTGCAGAGACATTCATGGAGATGCCTTCATTTCTACCTGTTAAAAGGCCTTCCACGAGCTACACTTAGTGCACTTCTTCACCATCGATGCCAAATGCGAGAACGTTATAATAATACGAATAGGTGCCTTTTGGCAGTAAGCAACCGTTTTTTTTCGAGCCCATCCTTTAAATACTCTCTCATTTTTTGCCATTGAAATCGTTCTGTGCAGATATTTTAGCCAGACCGGATCGTTTCATCGTCTTTAATTTGGTTTTCAAGTAGAAACGCAATTGTCTGAGTTAATGTGGGATGGTACGATTGTTAGTGCAGTCCCTTATTAAGTTAGCTATCCGACGCGAAGTTAGCTTCTCCTGACTCTGTAATGTCCGCTAAATTCACAACTTTGCCTTCTGGAGGGTTTCTCGAGTGCCATTCGAAGATATTTACTTAAATGTTCGTTCTCTTCTTTTGCGTCTCCCATTCTAATAACAATCATGGTCTCCAGCCGTGGGATGTTAACACCTTGTTAATTCTGCCTCAAAATTAACAAAGCGTAGACGTTCTCATTGCAGACGTCCTACTTCCTTTTTGGGTGATTTTCGTCCACAATTTGGAGGCGGAATTGCCTTCAAGCGCACCGGAACCACTAGGAAGTTAATGTCCGATCCGCAACTAACTGTTGGCATGGACCCCAAAACCGCAGTAATAACGTAATGCGTGTAGCTTTGTGATAGAGAACTATTTGTAGGATTTTCGGATGAGCGAAAATGTGGTTGCAATCAGTCCTTCTCCACTGCTCAGTGATGCATTTTTCGGAAAGAGATGTGATCTAAATCTGCCAAGAAGTAAGGAAAGCCCTCCACAAGGGAATCGAAATTGACTGCCGAGATTTGTTATCTGTGAGACATTAGAACTTCTTGCTAGCAATAAACAGAGTGCCTGGAGCTGACATTGCTGCATATCTGTCAAAGTGAGGCATTTTGCATCACAGCCCTGCCTCATGGAGAAGTGACGCATGTTCAACTATCTCACAGCGTAATTCTGTCGCTGTTGTTTGTTCCTCTGGAACACAAGCCCACGTATTTTGCAGACTTATTTGAAAGCAGATGTTGGTGCTCACTGAGGCCTGTTTTATAAAGGGATAAGGGCTATATCCGCGGCAAGATTCATTGCTCGTAATGATCGTAGCGAAATAAATTTCGTACTTTTCATCAAAACTAACTATTGCTCCTGGTTTATTCATTTTGCGGGTGAACTATCGTTCTTTTTATTTACATAAGTGGCAGACTCGCTAAATTGGTCGAACTGTTCTTTACAAATAGACGACTTCAGTAGCATCTCTCTCTACTTATTTGGAAAATGTTGTCATCCTTACAATGAGTGACTCACGTAACTAAAAAGAGGTTTCCGCTTACTTCGGCATAACTTCTGAGTTAATTGATTTGCTTCTTAGAAGATTCATTTAGGGAGGCAGTCATAGTCACAACCCATTACCCTTTTCAACGAGACTGGCTTCCAGATCTTTGTGTTATAATGCGTTTTCGATTCCAAAGCCAAAAATCAATTTTGCGCACATTACCCCATGCCAGTCTCACTTTATCTTCCAAATTTTGATATGTTCCACACGTGATAGTAAGACGCTAAAAAGCTAGTGATCCGCTCTTTGAGGGAGTGCGGAGGGTGGGCACAAGGTAATGCCCTCCTCCCTGCCTCTTTCTTCCTCCATGCTCTTCCTTTCCTATATATCACCCTGTTTTCGTACGGTCTGGTCTTTAGCATTCTGTGATAAACATGTGGTTTCAGGTTCTACCTGTTGTCGCGTTCCATGGGTTTAAAGAGCCTTCGCATTGCATGCTCACTAGCTCCGATCTTCTTTTTAAGAGGCATAGTGTCAGGTGGCCTCGAGTAGGCAGGGCATGGCTATGACTCCTGCTCAGCATGCATCAAGGGCACGATTGGACCCAAATTCGTCGTGCTCAAAGGTGGTAATGAGATTACCTGTCGGTGGAAGATAAAAGCCGATTTTATTTAAAGTTGGGAGCCAAAATTTTTCACTCGCATTGAGCAGGTTTAAGCGTAGCGTAGGAGCAGTAACGAATCCGAGTTGTAGTGCCATGCCGGCGGACTAATGCATTTCTGTGCTTTACACTTCATGGGTGTGGGCGACCGCATGAATCTTACAACACTCTGCAAACTAAAGCCAACCAATGGGTTTAAGTTTGCTTGAATATGCATTTGAATGTCCATCTATTGATTCCTCATATAAATCTTAACAAAATTATTTATAGGCAAAATATGGCGGCGTCTGGAGCTCTAAGGAAGGGGAGCAGCAAGAGATGGGGACATGATGCTCGATTGGCGTGTTATTGGAGTGCGCAATCGCGCTTATTAACCATTGCATTACTCCCTTTTCAATGCTTTGTATTTTTCCGCTTTTCTCCTTCTGCATTTTGTTGTATGACGCTTACGAAATTTCAAATAAATGACACTTTGCGTCTCGTGTATTAGAGGTTGATTGCCTAGAGTGGGTCTGGTGATTGTTGTCGTGATGTGCATTAACCATTGCAGGACTCATCTCACTTGCGGATCGTAAGCATTGCCTGTTGTTTCCAATGTATGGGGTGCAGTGGGTTTGTGAGGTAAACAATGAAGGGGTTAGCGTATGTTGTCCGTGTGGGTCATTGTACTGGGACCCAGTATATGCAGACATTTCCACTATTACTTTAAGTGTTTACTTAATGACATTAAATGTGAGGTTTAGTAATGGCAGACGAGCCTACTACAACCGTGTTTCATTTGTAGTCTAATTAAGCATTCATCGTTGTTTGCTTGTTTTCGAAGCCGTTTTTATGCTAGACCCCTTGCTTATGCAAAATGATATGACGTTTATTTTCATATTGTTTATTCGTACCCACTGTGCAATGTGTTGATATTGCGATGAAGTGATGATGCTTGAGAAGTGGTACATAGTTGATTTTCGCCTATCTGTTTTCGACAGAGGGATAATGCTCCTTATCTGGTTGTGGTGATACCGTCTAGATGCACTGAAAGAAAAAAGGCATCATGGATTGTGCTTCATGTTCGCATTTCAGTCACCTATTATGGCACGAAATACGAGGGGTGTAGCAATGTAGGCCGTGCTACAAAATTTGGAACTCTTGATATTAGACCACCATCGTATTTCAAAGTTTATAAAAATGGCATTCCACCTGTAGCCATGGATCCTATATCTGGAAGTAAAATAATCCCTGCCAAAACTCGTTATTTATGATGCTTTTTATTGAAATAAACTTGTTTCCCATGAGATAGCATGATTAAATGCTTATGAATTTTTAAGATATGACGCGTGGATTTCAATTTAACCATCCATTTCACCTCTCTTAGGTGTAAACCGTTGCTTCACGTTTTCTTTAATCCAATTATCCCAAATTTTCTCGAAACTAACTCATGAGAGAGCAGAATTATACATTAATCCACGACTGCATGATGGGTGTGAAAGCCGTCGCAAACTGTGGCTGACAAAGGAAGATTTGAAAGACACTGAAGTGCATCACTGTTGCACGGACCCCTCCACTGCGTTGTGAACTGGCAAGTTCGAAAATTCCGCCGTCAGGAGCAAATGTCTTTGTGGTTTAGCAAAAAAGCCCGGGATTAAAACCGCTAAAATTATGCAAGCGGCTCTGGCTCTGTAGGTGTTGATGATCAAAGATTGGAATGGTAATGCGTCTCATGTACAAGAGTTTTGGTCATGTTCATGTGTAACTCGCTAGTTGGGTCTGTAAGGCAGAGAGAGGCGCAAAGGCAGGGCATCGCTCATGACTTTGAGCTGATGTACGCAGCAGTTACCACTGTTATCGACCTGAACTGCGTTATCTTCAGTGCTTAAAGTTCCCAAAGGAGGTTTTCAAAAGCGAAAAGCAACTGAAATTGGATAGGGCGATTCCTCATTCCCTCTTCTTGGATGCCCCGAAGTCTAGAAGGCCTTAATCCTTGGAAGATACCTTTGGTGTTACTTTAATCCAGCATAGCATCTACTGTACAGCGCTTTGTCTTATTGAGTTGTTCTGTGCGACCTGAACAAATCATGAAGTCTACCACGTATACGAGCCTGGAAATACGTGTAAAGTACATGCGAGAAGAGTCCGAGGAACGTAAGCGTATGCTGAGAGCCACCAGTGTAATAGTTGAATTATGATTCAATGGCACTGATTCGCCGTGACTTGTGCCTGATGTAGAGGAAACGAAGGATTGCACGTGCTGTGGATATACTCATGGTTTTGAATGAAGCTTCTTTTTTCTTCCTTCATTTGGACAGAGGCACTAGGAGCCGATCGATGAGTTACAGCATGTTGGTCCCGCTGCTGTCGTCACAGCATATCCTATGCATCCCTATTCATGCGTGTCATAATACAACATTGACCTGCGGTGCAAAAGGGTTCACAAGAATGTTGTTATGATTTGGGACATCAATCATCATTTGATCAGCTTGAGAGAAAATCGGCGCTTTCCCATCCGCATCCAGTTGAACTATCGCAATTGTGTTTTATTTTATTCAAACTCCAATGCTCAAAAAAGTGCCGATCGATTGAAGTCTATGTTCCTTTTGAACAGGACTAGCTTACAAATTCTCACTTTATCATGCATTTTGTTTCTCGAACACCACTTCCGTGTCTTTCGCACCCTTGTCTCCCAAATTTTGATGTGTTCTGCATGTGATGGTTTAATGCCCGAAGGGGTCATTGACTTGCTCTTGGGGAAGCAGGGGTAATAGAACTGAGAAAGGCGAACATGAGGTAGCATCTTCCTCCCTCTTCCTTCCTCCATTCTCTCCTATCCCCTTCATTCTTCCTCTCCTATCTCGCATCCTATTTTCCTACGATCTCATAACAACTCATGAGTCATAACGCACTGCTATCTGAGCAAGCGGCGACGCAACAGAGAAGTCCAGTTCCAAGCAATTCTCGGCAGTTTTTCGAAACTTTTCAGATGACGCAATACTTAAATCAGAAACGTCATTATCCACTCTAGCTTTCGACCGCCATGGTGGAAGATAATGTCCTTAGTCTCTTATTCCTCGGTCCTAAGATTGTCAGGAAATTTAATGCGAACGTGTTTGGTGATAGCCGCTGAAACCGGGAATTCTGGAGGGTAGTTGGTTTGCCTAGGATGCTGCCATCGAGGAGTCCCGATTGCGTCTCAGCTGCTGGCCTAAAGATCTTTGGGCTCTTCTCACCCGAAAGCCGCTTTTAAACAATGCAAGGAGTTGCAGCAGTGCGCCGAGATTCTCCTAATAGGATGGGAAGGCTAATACTAGTGCAATGCGTTTATCGCATGCGTGACTCTCGGTTTCCGTTAAAAGCCACTTGGCTGACCACCTTGCCTTCGCCAGATGGGCTGACTTCTGGACTGCGCCTGCAACCCTAACCCTCTCTCTCTGTAAAACATGCACGTGTTCTGCCCGGGTGTTGCGCCTTCTTTTATCTTCAAAAAAGTCTCAGAGTGCTATAGCTAGAGCTGAATGCATGTAATAAGTTTATTGTTTGACCATCACTTTTGCATGTGACCACTTTGTGTCTGGTGAGCTGGTCTCTAGGGCCGAACCAGTATCTTCAACACCTAACGCGTGGTAGGGATATGCACCGTGTCCAAGGCTATATTTTCTGTTGTTATAAAAAGGTTTCAGGCCTCTATATATGTATCCATACATATAGAGAGAAATGCACGTATGACATGCAGAATGGGGTGGAGCTGCTGGCATGGTCTAGGGACCAGCCTTTCCTGTGTTAGCACAATGAAGCGGACACCAAGAGTTAGGCAAGCACTTCATGTATTACGGTGCATCATGCACATTGTTGGAAAGCAGCATTTTATTATTGCGCAAATACGTGAAACACCATTGCTACAGCCACAATATTTGCATTTATTGTTTACAAAATTTGTCAATAAAATATCGCTCTATGATTACAGTTACACAGTTTGGTAATTTGGCACCCTATTGTTGCTGAACATTAATAACATTCATTGCTGTAGTTTATGGTTGAAAACACTCAACTCTTCATATCGTGTTGTTCTGCAGCCAATCCAAGCATTAATCAGAGTCTGTTTCTCCATCTGGCAGTTCAGCTGCGGATAAATTTACCGATCTACACACGGATCGAGCCAGATCTCAGAGTCTCACAGCTCTACTTCGGCGGATCTGCAGATCTAGTTTCGTTTATTCCTGTAGTCACAAACCAACGCATCACGCGAGTTTTGTATGCATCCAGAAGTGGGTCAGTGGCTTGAGAAATAGGCAATGCATTAGCTGATATATTGAGGATCTTCCTTATGGAAATGCTGAGATGTAACTACACTGAAGACGGTGATTCCGCTGTCTTTTATTCTGTCGTCGACCTCTATTTTGGTTAAAGCCTTCTGCGACCGCCTTGGTAAGATGCCTTCTACCACTAGACTCTAACCAGCATACAAGAAACAATCGGCAGACAGTGGCATTTGCAGTATTACCAAGTCTTTTTCATTATTCTCATGCAAAGCTTTACGATGTGATGTATGTGGCTTTAAATCTCTACATCCACTCTCATTCCAGATATTGTGAAGGGTTGTGAGTGGTCACGCGCATGTGCATGAACCAGCAGACTTGAATAAAAAGTGGTAAAAGTGGGATCAAATTAGACAAATGTATATATTTGTGCTGTAACTATTTTTCACCACAAGAAATATATTGTAGGTGTCAAGTGAGGTTCAAACGATGGCGAGTGATGCATTCCATTGCAAGTAAGAACCTGCAAGTGAATGAAATTTCCTCAGTAAGCGGGGGCTATTGTTCGTGACATTCCGAATGAGTGATTTGTTTGGCAATGTTCGCTAACTTACTCATAAGTTTAGGCAAGCACCAAGGTCACGCAAGCAAAGAGGAATTCAGAGTATACGAAAGCCGAACCAGATCCACTGGTAGTGGGACTGCTTTCCTCATCCTCTAGCCTCCCTCCGCCTTCTTCTCTTCCTTATTCTCCTGTGATTTCTTCCTTTTCTCCACTTTCTTCATCGCCTGAGCCTTCTTCGTTTTCCATGCTTTCTTTATCTTCCGTGCCTTCTTTCTCTGCTAAAAAACATTCTCCCAAGAGAATTACATTGCACACAAAAGATGCAGGGCCTAAATTGCATAGAAGGGAGTATTAACAATGGGTGTAGGGCATTCAGCTTAGCGTGTACTTTGAAAATACCATGCAGAAAAGTAGCTTGAGAAAAGTGCCTTAAGCACCAACTTACCGGTAGAGAGTGTTTTAATTGTTTCGACGTAATACAAAACTCTGTCATTTCCCTTAATTGCTTCAAAAAGTATAGCGTATGGTTTGCCAGGATCCGTTATCCCGAGAGTAGTTGATCCAAATGAAAAATCTCTAGTTTGAAAAGTAAGAAGACGGGTGGATTCAACTGATATTGCATACAGACTGAATCCGCCTGCATGGACACCAGCCAGACCTTGGGTATCCCAAGTAAAATCGGTAGGTCTGAGGACCCACGTGGCTCCAATTGAAATGATGCGAATTCGGGAACCCCTCTGTTTCTTCAGCTTTTGTTATCGTTACTTCTAAAAAAGGCTTTGTTAATCGAAATTGCGCCAGCCATTTCTCAATTGGTCACAGAAATGCGGAAATCCGCACTGTTTCCATAGTGCCCGTTTCTTATTTAAAGAACCCTTCATGTCTGTGAGCTGATGCGACTACGTCTGGTCTAACTTCCCTAAATTCCGCAAACGCATTGCTTGCAGTCATGTAGGAGGAGGATGAACTACGACCATCGCAAGAGCTACCAATTTTGCTGCTGCGAGACCAACTTGTCAATGCGCCATCATAACTCTGATGTAGTCGTCAGCGAAATAACACTGAATTTGAAAGGAAACTGGTAGAGCTAGTAGGTATTTGAAAAAAGCATATTCGATATCAACTTCTTTGTGTACTTCGAATGTTGTTACGCCGTAAACTGTAAGACGTTGCGATGTGATATGAGAGTTTACAATTCATTTAACTTTTGTGGCTGGTCGGTCTTTAGACACTCCCAAGATTGCAGCTTATTTTGGTGGGGAAATTATCGTTCATCCCTGTGGGACAGATACTTATTAGTTCTTTGTTTTAGAGCGAGTGCCATTTAGCGTATATAAGGTCATTTTAAATTTAATTGGGTGATGGCGGTCTAGCAGTTTGCTAATCTGATTCCATTTTAAGATAATAAATGAAGTGAAGGCGCTGTTATGTATAACGCGATCCAATTAGAGTTTTGTGAATCAAATGCAAATGACAGACAACAACTCTATAAGGTCCATGCTATTTCCTTGGGTTAGCTCACAGCTCTGGCTGAAGAGTTGGCTGTGGTGAACTGCACCATTTGGAGAATCGTGTTTTCGAAGCCACTGTTGACCGATCGAAACAAGATCCGGCGAACTAAATTCTGCCGCATTTTTGCTTATCCCTTATGACGCAGCATTCTAGAGCACTGTTTTTATAATCTGCCACGTATGTTTGATCTAATAATTCGATTTACTTCAACACCGATCTGCCTCTCATCACCCCAATCATTAAAATGAGCACAAATAAGTAGCCGCACCGCACGGTGTATAGAGCTCTGAAAAAAGTACAGCAGGTTAAGCTTGACCCACTCTCAGGCATGTAAAAGCAATGTACTCATAATCACAAGCCTTGACTTGCCTTTGAGTGTTGTCCTTATTGTACCGTCGTAAAGCCAAACACTGACTCCATCCCTGAGTGCCTCAAGATGTACATTGTATGGTTTGTCAGTCCGCAGTTCCCCCACAGTGACTTCTCTTCGTGAGAAATTGGCAGTTTTTAGAAATGGATCGCCAGAGAGATCAGCTGCCATTGCACTTAGTACGATTTGGTCAGCGCCGAGTTCAGTCAGGTTACGGACGTCCCAACTTAACCGGTAGGTATGATCGTCCATGAGAGTCCAATAAAAGTAGTTTGGAATCGGGATCCCACCAATGTCATTCTCCTTTGCCACCGTCAATTCTAAAATAATAATAATAATAGGTGTTGTTATTCAAACTTGTTTCATATTTAGCATTTGAGTATCTTGCTTGTTTCTTTACTACAGATATGAGCCATTTTGTGTTATAGTTCAAAAAGAATTCTAACCATTTTAACTGTACATACGTGGGTAAATTGCATTAAGGAAGCAAGTTCCTAGTACGTTTGGCAATGCTGAATTCAGTTTGATTTAGTGATTCTTCCCTACAGTAGAACTCTACATTAGTTCTCAACTCAAGCAGTGGGTGTTAAGGTGCTGAACTGTAACAGAGTAGGCAAAGATACCGCATTTATGCTAAAACTAGCATAATTTGAAAGATAGGTCTCAGGCAAACTAAAACTCGAGTAATAATCTTCGGTGCTGACTTATAAGGTGCACTTGAGATCGAGATGCAGAGAGAGATTATAGTTGGGGTTGCACTGCCACCTTCCTGCATTAACGCCCTGAGGTTAAATGTGGATGGTGGGTTTATTCATTGTCAAGTCAACAACAGAGATGAGAAGACCAAAAACGCAACGTGAATGGGCTGATCCCTAAGCGCCAGTAAAGCCGTGGGCGTGACTTTCCGGAATTTACATTCTTCAAGGCTTGTATGGAGTCCTCACTTATGTCTTTGTGGTATTGAAGGAAGCAGCGAAACCTAATCGCACACAGCAGTGTGTCAGCAGCTTGGCAGCGTACTAGCTACTAAGATTACACAAGTTGTGTACACCTATGCCATTTGGGTGTAGTAATGCGTGTGTGCATGGAAATGTATGCTAAAACCAGAGTCAAGTGCAGATGAAAGGGAACGACAAAAAAATATAAAATCACCTACTTCTCTTAGCACTTTTGATCCAATTTGATGACGATATTGTAGTAAATTAATAGAAACATAGAATTGGCTAAAGAAAATTTAATATTTGCCGTAGGTTCATTCCAATCATGGGTGTTATGTGCACACCGTTCTCTAGAGTGCCGGCGGGTATTAGGGCTATTAATGAAGCTTTTAAAAAAAAGAGGAATAGAAGGAGTCGACCTTTGAAAAGGAGAGACTCAAAATTCCTGTACCATGACACAGCGTTAAGAACTGCAATAATAGGGGAAAGTCTCTACAGTGTAAGTAACACTTGTAATCACCCGATGCCTTATTTTGCGATGAACGAATTCAAGTATCGGAGAATGTCTTACCACGATCTCCTGAGGGTCCTTTAGCCAAAGAGGAAGCAGCCAACAAGATGAGACAGATGTGAAGCCGCATCGTTAATCCGCAAATACTTGCATTCACAAGTTACAACACATTTATGAAACTAGCCTGCACTGATACCAACCTATCGGATACGTTGAACCTGACCTGGAAAGAATTTTCCCGTTCATACGATGAAGATATTAGGTGTTAATGCTTGGGGGCGATTCCATATCCAATGCTCACATCTGCCGTGAGGCGATGTGAAGATCAGTATCGCGCTGTAGCATCACAAATTAACTTCTATGGTGCCTAAAATTCAAACGCTGCGTGCATGACATGCTTTCTAATCTATATCACCTCAGCAGCATCTTTGACTGCGATCGCGGTTCCTTCACTGCGTCTACCCATGCTTTCTTATGGTCCTCAAATTTGCAGTGTCTGATTTAAATGAGCACGAATTGTGATCTCTGTGAGGATTGCTGCTTATAGTTTGCGAACGCTTTGTTAATGCCCAGTAATGCCTCCGGCATGGTTATCAACACAGTCTCAATGTTGAAAAAGGTATTAACATTGTGTGCTGATGTCGCTAAATAAGCATCGTCTTGTAACCACCACTGTTAACTTCGCGACAATTACTTGACAGCATCTGCGATTGCACTTGAAACTGAACCGGCGCATTTAATATCCCCCTATTTGCCTACTCGCAGCATTATTACACGGTGAGCCTCAATGTATCACAATGCGACATGGTGATTCGCATCTCATTTAACGACACTCAGAGGCGCGCGTAACTGTGCGTAGGCAGATATTGTTGTGCGGATAAGTCGGACATTCAGCTCGCCTACTTGTTTCACAGGTTCTTCTATTTCTCCGATCGTATAACTCCATGAGAAGGGGCAATAGCATTAAACTGCGTTGGTAAAGATATCATGCTATAGAATCACCATCACGCTCAATGAAGGGGAATGCGGAGGAACTTTGGCACAGTAGCCCCATCTACAATCTTACTACTAATTTACAGCCTCCGTTTGGCGAATGGCAACGAGGCGACTCCTGCGCCACCTCCTCCGTATTACGGTGTCCAAAGCGGTGCGCAAAATCCGAGTGTTTTGCAATATAATTACAAAACAGTGTGTTGTGGCATTTTTGTGGAGTTCACTGCATTACTCTTTTCATTAGTGGCTTTGGGACCACGTGAGCCGCACCAATGCTGTCAAATATTGCATCCTGCTCTGTTGGTGGTGTGTAAATAGAAGGACGTAACAGCGTATCATAAAATAGTGCTTATTTGATTGCACTGCTTGTTTTGAATTGCCAGCTTTCGTGGCGTTTCCACTTGCTGTGCTGCCACAAAATACTCTTAGTAGTCAACCGGGCGTCATCCGTTCTGGCATTTCAATGTGATTCGATTGCTCATTAGTTCAGAGTTGACATGGATTCTTAATAGGTCGCAATCGAGACGCTTACAATGCTCATCAATGCCGAAGATTTTTGTGCCCAATGTTTACTGTAATGTTTACAGACAGTGTTTTTGCAGGCGACTTATTGCGGGAGGGAATGATCAGACGATTGTATAAAAATGTACCAGCTGTGAAACAAAGACTACTGAGAATCATTTTGGTAGAGTTAATATTGCACCTCAAAATTCAGCAAGAATATGGGTTGCTCAAAGACGATATCGGGGAATCCGAAAGAGTGCACCGCCACCTCTAAGTGCGTATAACAAGAACACGATACAACACAATAATCTAAACACACACACCTTGGCTCCCACTCCAGCCTCGTAATGTAGAGCACTTCGCTGAAGTCATTTTCACCTGCACAACGCCTAATCTAACATAAAATTGCTCTGCTTTCGTTTGTGTTAACAAATAGTGATCATCTTTTACCTTAGTAAACATCGTCTTTCCGCAAATTACATTTTCTTTTCGAGAATCATAAGTTCGACTGATTGTGCCCGACTCGCACAAACACAATCTAACTCAAACTGGGCGTTTGCTGATTCAGTGGCATCTACGGAGTAAGTAATTTGCTATCTTTTGCTCCCAGTGTCAGGGTATTGCCTTTGCATGACCGAGTGGAAGAGACCGTTGTACACTTTGTGGTATGGTGAAGTAGAGGAGCGGTCATGGAGTGTGAGGCATTAGCAAAATGTAAAATTTGAAAGAGTGAGGTAGGGTATCATCCGTCGCTGTCATCTTTTCATGAAGGCAGTAATGCTCGCACAACCTCGATTTCGCTGCAATCTGATCGTCTGTCACTGAAATGGTCTGCTGGAACAAGAACTGCGATTGCATGATCAGCGTCAGAACACTTGAGTCCCTTTAATCAGCAGATCTGCAATTCAACGTTGGCTTGACCTGGACCATGAGTAAGGATTATCTCAACCAATGTGATATCATCGTCTGTCTTTCACGCCACATCCAACCATATCGCACCACACCATGTTTCACGAATAAATGCGTGCGATTATCTCGTCCTCCTAGTTCCTTTGCCACGATGATATGCGCACGGAATGGTGAGTTGTTCATTACTTAGCATTTCTCACCATGATCATGCTCGACTGTTGCTCTGCACACATTTTGCGTTGGCAGGTCTCTTTGTGAAGGTGGTCTTCAGCCTGATCACTGTCATCGCCATGGTTATGTGTGAGCCACCCACAAAGACTGAACAGGCACAACTTCTTGAGGCTAATTTGGAGGTTCGCGAAAATGTGCAGCCTACTGCCAGCAATATGCGACGATTGGTACGTTCGCTCTTAACACCTTTGTGGTTGACTAGACATGTGCTGACATCATAATATGTTTCGCGTGTACAATGTTATTTGCCTAGACTTATTTTTAAAAAAATTAGAGAATCTAGCAGATTCATGGGTCAGGTTGTGCAGTTTCAAACCACCCGTTTCGTCGGCGTACCTTAAGTTGTACAAAATGCCATTGCCATCAGTGGCATAAAGCCACCTATTACTGAAGGCGTGTGCGTCTGGATGAAAAAAGCCAACAATACAATTATTATTACGACAATTGCACAGGGGTTTGTAGTCACTATACACAGGTGAGTAAATCGAGTGTGTGTGCTATTCATGATATGCGGAGTGTGGGTGCAATGCAAGCCACGCAGCGAAGCCACTCACTCCTTAATACTGAGTGTCTACTTGAAATGCTGTGTGGGTAGAAGAGGTGTAAGCGAGTAGAATCATGTGCATGATGAGCAATGTAAAACGTGCAAAGATTTATCCAAAGAAGAAGACAAATGAGGACTGGAAGGGAAATTGGTACTAATTAGAGTGTTGATGATGATTAACAGGTTGAGGTGACCTAAACGGCCACTGGATTCAAATTAGAATTTACGGGCTAACTTTGAGTTAGAATTTTATAGCCATCCTGGTAGTTAATAGCTCAACAATCAAAGCAGGCAGAGGAGCGATTGGGAAGATAGCGAGCCAGCTATCCAATAAGTCAGGGCATTTGACATTTGCCGGACACCCAAATAAGCAGGCAGATCTCACCAGGCATACTACCTTCTAATCTCCTACATTTCAATCCGATTTACTAACCTCTCCCTCTAGCACCAAAGTAGGTTGCACGTCCATCCTTCTTGCTGCAATTCGTTGCTGGATAGACATGATTCTGGTAAAATCCGAATCCGCATTTTCCTGATCTGTGGTCTACCATTTCTCCTGTTACCTCCCCCTTATCACCATTCATTTGCTGCAATCAGGCAGCATATCATTTTCTCACATTGATTCGTTCTTCGTAACGGTAATGCGGTAGTGCCAGCCTTTTCGTAAGTGCAGTCTACTTCTAATTCCGATGACGCCTGTAGTAGCACTGCTAGCGGCTGCATTTGCGGTAGTTTCCTTTTGTACCAAACAAGTCAGCCTGCGACGGCGGATGAGGAGGGATGATGGTCATCACACTTCCCGTGGTGGCAGTATCGGTGACAGTACCATTGTGTGGTGATTGGCATTTAGGCGGTAGCATCGGCATCAACACTACCATCAAATGCAATGCCTCTAGCAGCATTACCGCCTCTGCAATAACAATGTACTAACATACATTGTTGTCCATGCACTAGTGCTCTGCAAGAGGAGGTGATTCGAAGCGATCTACGTGTAGGAAATTAAAGGGGAAATTCAGTTTGTAGGTAAAAGAAGAAGGGCAAGGAATGAGAGGGTGAGGTTAATTGAGTCATGGATGCGTAAAGTGCAAAAAAGGAGAGCCAGTGACTCAAAGCCATTGACGACCTTCACTGGAGCATGTACTGACCCGGACTGGAATGGCACATCGTCAGGTAGACAAGGAGATTATTAGGTATCCACGCTGTGGAATCCCCAAAGCTCATCCTGCACTCACTTTCCACTTTTACCTTTCGTCCTTCCATGCCTTCTTTGCACTGCTTCATCCTTGATCGCTTCACTATTTTTGCTTAGTCTTGCTCATTCTAACCCTCTTCTTTCCATTTATTTTACCCTTCTTTCGTATCTGTATGCCTTTACTGCCCCATATATCCATGACCCTCATCCTAACTTCAATTTTTTTATTAATGTTGACAGCCGTTTGCAACATTTTTATGAATATATTGCAATACTTTTCAAACCGTTTGGCATCTCAATTTTGATAAAAGCTTTCAATTGCATTCTGACTTAAAAAAAATGGGTTAGTAAAACCGAAAATTAAGACAAGAATATGGCAGTGACAAAACAGACGGTGGTAACCTCGCGAAGCACAATTGTAATACGGTATTGCCAGCATATGGTACCCTAGATGTTTTGCACTGCACCGATATTGACGTTCAAATAGTCCACACCTTTGAGGAGGGGGTTCTTTGTTCCCACCTTGCTTTTAGCATATTCATTCCTCCGCATCAGCGTGTCCAATAGACGCGTAGCCTCAATAATGTGGTAAGCAAGCATGACGATTTGTAATTCTCCATACACACTGCAACTCTGCAACAGTACTGTCATCGCTTCTGATGTCAGGTAAACTTCAAATCGGCGCATATTGAATTTGACATTTAAGTTTCCTTGTTGAAACAATTGCGTGTTAGATCTATCATTCCTGCAGAAGATGGTGACTGGATTTACCCGAAACGAAAGTGTTATTTGCAGAAGTACATGGAAATTTACGCAAGTGAGCTTTTAACGAAGCTTGCATTGTTAAAGTAACAAGCACAAGCATTGAGACAACAAAGTGATACTTAGATTTGGGTAGCTAAAGTGAAGTTTGCTTGATTTGGTCCCTACTAACTTATGCGGAACTATTCAATGTGCGACATGAGAATAAGGGGTTTATAATGAGAATCGTGAAAGTGCGGCAAAAGGGGTTGCACCACATAAGGCTCTTTCATCCTCCTTAATTTCATTAGAGGAAAAGCATGAATTTGAACTACCTGACAAATATGAAGATAATCTAAGCCTCGCATGATTCTAAACTGCAGCACAAGGTGATGAAATATTGTGTGAATTCATTGAAGGCGTAGGCATCACGATGTTAGAAAGACTAGAGTTGGTTGGGGTGAATGTTGTTCACGTGGTTCGGTTTGTGCCATGGCCTGACATTTGGATAAGATGAGCTAGCCCTTTGTCTCCATAACATGAGAAAGGTAGAAACAGGACGTTTACTAATCTCGGCGGTTACATGTGCTACATTTCATTAACGACTTGAGAAATGACATCGCTTTGCGTCCCAAAATTCTTTAACTATTCATCTGTTTTAATTTCCTTGCTTTCTCCTTTACGAAAACGAAGGCTCTAATTTCAGTACTTACCGAGTAGCTTTAGTGTTAGAATGGATGTATACTTTCCTCTTCCACTCCATATGCTTCGAGTGATCTCATTGCTGTTTCATTCAAGCAGGCGATAATTCACACTCACAAGACCGAATTTATGAAGCAGCACAACTCCACTAATTGACACATGATTGTGTAGGAAGCGATTTTGTCCGATAGTAAAAAGGAGAGTGGCAGGAGTGGCATTCAACCATTAACGTGAACAGTGCTTGGAATCTGAGGCCATCAAAAATGCTTATGTAGCAGGAGAGTGTATAGGGCTTTATGCCAGTCCCATTCATGCAATCGAATGACTAGGATCGCTGCGTGTGACGAATTTCTGCTCAAATAATGGCCAATTCTAATAGGTGGTTGGAAATGATTAATCCATTTGTCTCATACACAATGGATTGATGCTTGTTAAGGAGTGATGTCAAATTCAAACTCTCTTTAAAAGCCTAACATTATGAGATACAACATAAATGACGATTTTACTGTTCTAGTGATATACGAAGTAAGGAAGTGATCTGTTCATTAGAAGCTCTTTTGATGCTGCTTAACCCTCTTGATCACCTGAGGTTGTAGCAATAGCCACACATCAACTCAATAAAGTCAATCGACAGCATTGAAAATGAGATTTGTATTTACTTCTAAAAGCATCATCAAAATCAGCATCGTTCCGCATCAGCAAGTTGACTGGCGTTGGGTCTTTAATGTGAATAAAATGATAAAATTCTCTATTCGATTCTTCCTACTTCCTATCTACTGCTATTTCTAAAACTTATCGTTATTTTGATAGTCGACCCATCATATCCAAACAACTTCCACTTATATACGTGAATGTCCTGCCTCTTGTCTATTTCCTCCCAATTCATACTCCATTTTAGTGCAATAATATACAGCATCAGCAACGAGAGCACAGACAGGTCAACCTTCGTTACACACATGAGCTGCCAATGTCAGACTACATGCTACATCGCTCCATTCACTTTGCAACTTTGAAGTCCCAATAACCATTCCTATTGAGGCTGAAAGAAAAGTAAAAGAGCACAAATGTGCTACTTCAGTCTTTCGTTACTAACATACCTTGAGTTAAACTTTTTGTGAAGACATGGACAATGCGCAGCTCGGATTGAAGGGCAATGTCACGATCTGTCTAACTGCTGCCCAAACTTTAATGTGTGCATCCGGATCTTTAAACAAGGCGAATACAAGTTGAATCACAAAGTTACAAGTCTTGCATCATCGTCATTGATTTGCTTGATAGAAGAGCTAATGTTTACTGTTATAAGAAGGTGTGAGCACTCCGAAAGAATGGCCGGATGACATGAACGAGCTAGTGAGGTTGTCTTGGTGGATGCTGGGCACATGACCGCCATTTACACGCCAGAGGGTAGGATCGACAGGCCATGTGTTCGTTGCTTCTGCATCTTCTTCACGTCCGTGTAGGGTGGTTTGCTGGCCGAGGAACTGAGTGAGAGAAAGGCTTATAACGGAGAATGGTGTGTGCTGCTACGATTGCTGGGCGATCAAAAATTGCATCATTGTTTTCTCCTAAATAGTCTTCCCACAGGTCGGGAGTGCGCATCATTCTCTATGTTCCTATTTGTGGTGGACTGTAGACACAGTTGTTGACAACGAATCGTTTGCTTACAAAGACCGAACGTTGGTGGTGCATTCGACCTGTCTACTCAATGGAATTCCGATACAACTGGGAGTTGTTTGAGAGAAACTTCTTAATAAGTGTAAGATCAGTCAATCAGCGGAAGAGAATTGCTACGCCTAGAAGGCGATTTGAGACCACTCTTTGCTACTGCAATGCCTGTCCACGAGAAAGCGCACATACGAGATTATGAAAAGATTGGGGAAGACCGGGCCTATAATGTGTACGACTGAAACAGGTGTCATTTACATCATAGCATCAAGGCCCAGTGTAGACACATGCATCGCTGAAGGGTGACGGAGCAGCAGTGGTGGTATAGTTTGTGGTGCCTAGCGAACTGGCTTTGTCATCGAATGTAGCACTGCAGGCTACGTAGGGTTAGGTGTTGGAGGTGCTGGAAGCCTCCATCCGGGCTGCCTCGGTGGTACAGGAAGTGAGGCTGGTAAAAATGGAGACAGAGCCTTAGTCGAGGCCAGGCCATCGCCACGGGGCTGGAGGCGAGGGTGGCTGAGTTCCTAGTAATGACTATCGCCCTATGTTTCCTACTTTTGTAAGCTTTTATCGCTCCCCTATTCGCTCATTTATAATGCAAAATAATCAGCCCCTTTCTTTACCTCTTTCACTTCTTACTTTTGTACTCAACTCAACGATTTGGCTTTGTCTGCCTGATGCCGCACCGTCTCTTCCAACGAGTCATTTGGTGCATTTTTTTTAGCTTTCTTACCGTACTCTTAAATTAGTCCCGTGTTTTGAGATTGCCTTAGAATTTACATTCCCGCTTACGTGCACAGCGTTTCCATCGGTGAGGCATGTGGTTGAAGTGTAGAGGTGTTAATTCGATTGAGATTGGTAAGGGTTGATTTGTTCTAGGTATGCGTAAGCACCACTAACCCAGTCGACTCCGGCGCAGTTGTCTAGTCTCTTGTAGCTGTCAATGAGTTCGTCCCAATTTGTCACGTCGGCACATTTGCACAATTTAAAGGACATCCACACAACTTCCCGCTTCACTCTGAGGTACCTCGGTTAATGGTAGACACCAGAGCTTTGCTCTACCTTTACCCGATGTCTAAGTTGTTCAACGGATTCAAGGGACAAAAGCTGTCAAAACGGCTGTAGATAAGAAGATCTAGGTGAGGGGATCCCCCATACATCCTATTTTAGCCTATGGAACCCACTTTCTACACACTAATGAAGCTACTCAGGATCACCCACAGCAAACCTACTAATGACGTTGTCTTTGTCGAATTGATAAACACCACATGAGTGGGAAGAGCAAACACCAACAATATGAACCACCTATCCTCATCCTTGCATGACCTTAACAACTCGATCGAACCTATTTGCATCAGTCATTTACTCTTACACACCTAGGTTCTGAACTCAACGCAAGTAATAAAGTGCAGCCATCAGAAGAATAAAATCGTGACTTAGCTAATGCACAAACCAAGCACAACTCACTGGATTCCAATTTCACAGCCATCAACTGTTCCATAAATTGATCTTTCAATTCATATGCTGTGCGATCGACCACAAGAAGCCTTCCAAACACCCAACGTTCCTCACAGGCACAAGCGTACCACCGCAGCTGTCGACCAACATCTAGAGGAAGGCACCCGCATGCGTTGGTTGCTGCTATCTGTAGTGTGTACCCTTAGCGATTTCTCAAGGATGAACTAAGAGCTGTCATAGAAGGCCTTGCTCCCCACCAAACCTTAATCGTTGCACTCATCGTGAATGTGAGGAGGGATAAATCATGTAAGGTGGGATGTTTTGCAAGATTCATTCACAAAATTGGTAAATTTTACAATTATCTACTGCTGCTGTACCAACAAATTGAAGACTGTGATGTATCAGGCGTGAAGAAGAGGATTTCACCAATTGATCTGATCTGTTGGAGTGGGGTTGTTACGATGCGATCTCCAAAAGTAAGCAAGAGCCTTCGTGACGGCTAATTTGAAGTGTGGCCTGAATGATATTACACCTGTTTAAACCCTTTAGGCATCCGACAGTGCTGTTGCTTCACTTCTACTTTTGATTTTGCACAGTTTAGTTTTTGGTTGCAAAATGCCTTTTGAAAACTGCAGCTCCATCATTAGCTTGTTTTAGACCAGACGGAGCGAAGGCTGATAAATTATTCTTTGTTCAAAAGTGTTTCTTCCCAAGGCCATCATTTACGATTTCATTCTGCCCTAGAACATAACTCAGTGGTTCTTACTGAAGTAAAATATGATGAGAGGAATTAGAGAGGGACACATTGGCTTTAAACAGAGCGATGTCGCTGAAAACTATTCAAGGTTACTGCTGTTGTTGACTATTTCAAGACCGTCTTCTCTGTTCTTTTGTTCTTGCCCTACTATTTTACAAACCAGCATCACTTTCGCTTACGTCACATCCTTCGCGTGTGAAATAACTAAGCTCGCTCTAATGCAGGTGTAGATGCAATAACATGGATTCATTTGTTCAAAACATGACAGTACCCTTTGAATGTCAGCAGCAGTTAATCTGCTTGAGTTCTCTGCGACACGCACAGTAACGCATCACGTAGCAATAAAAGCAGGTAACGACGATTAAATCTGCAGCCAAGGAACGCCTGCCAATTCATTTGGCTGAGATGCAGGTGCTACAATTTATTTCCGAGCAAACTCCACTTTCTTATGCTTTGTACTTCTTGATACGTCAGGAGCGCAGTTTTGTAACTTTTGGTTTCATATTTTGATGAGATAATGTCGGCCGCTAAAATTTGGCAATAGCACGAAATTCTACATTTATTGTAGAAAGTGATGTCGCAGAATTTA
Source organism: Taenia hydatigena (assembly GCA_036345935.2). Lineage (NCBI taxonomy): Eukaryota > Metazoa > Platyhelminthes > Cestoda > Cyclophyllidea > Taeniidae > Taenia > Taenia hydatigena. The sequence continues at coordinate 137,958 of JADWOT020000114.1, read as the reverse complement.
CTACATAACTTCCTGTTTTATGGCTGACATTTATCAAACCCTAAGTTAAAACATATTTTTGGCAGCATATCGAAGATGCTGATTTACTTTAATGTGCATCTATTTGATGGTTTATTCAGAGATGGAGCTTTGTGGTGTGCAACGATTTCATCGAAGATAAATCTAGGGCAAGTATGGCAGTGGGATCTAGACAGTCGATTTGTGGAACTAATAAAACTCTTGAGCTTTCACAACAGTATCTTTGTAGGGCACCCAAAGTCGACTCTACCTTCCTCAGGCTTATTATAGCCATTAACTAGTGCAGGCAATTCAAGACACTGACCAATGCAGTAAATTAGACCCTTTTTCCTCAATGAGGGCCTCCCAATCACCAAATATTGCCTTCATGCCTTATGTTCCCTTCATAGAAACGATTGCTCTGGCAAACACAATCCCTCTTGACCATATCATGCAAGATAAAGACAACATTTAACATTATTCCCACCACAACTGTCCCTGTATTTTATTATCTGACACACTCTCCACCACCTCACTACCTGTGGTGGCATGCTGACTAGACACTGCGCAGAGTTTTGTGACCTCTGGCATCATATGTTGACGTAAATTAAAACCGACTGCTTAGTTTTTGGTATCTGTAAAAGTTTCTACAATGATTGTAGGAAACAATGCGGCAAAATCAACCGCATGATTTCCTTTGCTGTGATTGACGCTTACCTAAGCCAAATTTGCGGAAGCTTTTTTTACGGCAGCATTTTAAAAATGCTGATGAACTCTAACGATTAACTATTAACAGTATTTACTGTGCATGCATCATATTATCTTTGGCATCCTACACCATCACACTACCTGTGGTGGCACGCAGGCTAGACATCGCCAACCCAAAAATGTCTTTTAAGAGAAAGGTGTACTGAACACAGAGAAGATGGAGAGATGAGGCATAGGTGATGTCAAGTGGATGACTATGCGTAGAGATAAGTCTGGTAAACGCCCGCTTTTCGCTAGTGATTGAGAGATGATCCGCTCACTCGGGCAAGCACCTCAGCGATTTAACACCAGGTTAGTCAGGCGACTCTTGACCCAACCTCACTGGCATTTGGTTCTCTGCTGTAGGTTGCTTTTCAAAGTTCATTTTGACAAAGCTGTGCATACAAATAAAAGAATAGAAGACTGTATGAACAAGTAAAACGCAAACCGTGCACATTAATGAGCGCAAGAAAATTAAATTCTGCGGAGGTAAGGCGATTCATGGAAGAACGGATGAAACGGGAGTAAGTGAATGGATGCACAGTAAATTGAAGGACACAGATTGCTTTAAAGATGTGGACATGTGTACGACGTCGCATTTCGTTTCGTCCAGCTAACCCGCAGTTGATCTGATTCCCTTTACTTTGTAGTATGTGATATTGTTTTGGGACAAAGTGCGTCATGGCGGCACGGTGAGTATCTAAAAGCTGTTCGGCCTTCTATGACGTCTGACACATCGAAAAAACCTAGGCTAATATTATCCGCTCAAGATCTATAAATAGCGCAGTTTTGCAAGCCAAATACAAAATGTGGTGCAAAGGATTTAAGCGCACGAAATTTTTTTCGCAATAGCCGACACTTATGTGTCCCATACTACTGTTGCATTCAGCTGAAGGTAGTAATTTAGACTAGATAAAAATCGTGATAAATTCTGTTATGCCATTACGCACTTTTTCATCGTGTCAAATAGGTGTTGGAGCTGGCAAGGGCCTCGTTAAGGAGCTTAGGTAAAGTGCTGTTCGTCACACTAACCTGCACTTGTCTACCAACCATGTTTCCAGGCGTGAATTAACGCTTGAATGAAAGTCGAGTGAAATATATCAGGTTGGGTCAGTGTTTTTAGCGCTCCAGCGGGTTAGTACCTCAAGATGCATGCAACCAAGTGACATAGCATTTGGGATTTAAAAAGGAAGCTTTGAGTCCGAATCTGCATTTTCGCGCCTTTTTCAAAGCGGCATATTCGGCGAACATGCTCACAAGTTTGATGGTAAATGCTCATTTGCCTGCAGTGAATTAATTAATGTTTAAGTAAGGTTTTAAATTACGTGGCTATTGACGAAATAGCTTGACTTGTAAGAATCGCAAATCTACATTTAGGTATAATCATCTGGAACAATTGTGGACCCGTTCCAGCGTTAAGCTGACATCTGAAAAGTGGGTTCGTGGAAAACAATTTTGCTGTAGTCCATTTATCATAGGGTTGATGGTTCCGCTTTCGCATCGGTACAGCAAACTTGTCCAATACTTGTGTTTTCAGTGTTTAAAACAATGCAACAAGGCTATTGTGCTTGTATTGCTACGATTTGCAATGTTTTGTCCTTCCACGTGGTAGGCTTTCCATGCCCAGCGATGAGCTATGCGTCAGACGCTGGGTGCTGTGCTGCGAGTGTTCTGATGCTCAGTGATGATATTGTGTTGCCCACTAGCACAGAGTACGAAGTCGCGCTAATACCCCTGGTTTCACTGCAAAAAACAGAAGTTTTACCAGGCATATACGGGTTTTCATACAAGGTGAATTTTAGTGTTTTCAAACAATTAGCAGCTTACGAAAGCCGATGCTAGCGGCAGCGACGCAGCAGCAGAGAAATCTAAGTGCGTGATATTTGATGTGCTATTTCTATATTACTCAACATTAGAGACTGTGGGATAGAATGCAGCTGACATTTTAACACAGGTTTAACTCGACATAAAAGTCAAGCTCCCGTAGCAAAGTTGCTGAACGCAGTCTTCCATATCAAGTCCCACGTTTCTCAAGATGGCTGTCTATGCTCAATATTCAGTTGGAGCACGCTTCTACCAGCACCAAGAGCAGTAATAAAGCCTGCGCTCTGCTTCGACAAATCAACAAGTTGCAGCAAGTTGCTTACTGATTGACAATGCATTAGATTGTTCGCGAAAGTAGAAAGACGAAGTGCAATGGCATTTGTTAATAGCCTCGACAATTCACGCCTTCAAGCGCCTTGTGACCGTGAGGATACTCGTATGCACTTAACAGACTACTACTGTTTGGGAGTATGTGCAATAACGGAAGTCTTGGTTTGCGTAAGTGATCCTCGCACAGATGCGCTACAGATAATCTTGGGACGTAATCGTGTTTAGATTACGAAATGTTAGCTAAAACTCTGTCTATGTGATAGGGCGCTACCAAAGGTAGGAAGGCTTTAAAACTGACACGTTTCGCTTTGTGTTTATAAGTTGAGTGTGTCTAATTTTTCTCTAATCATCGAGCTGGGAAAGCAACCGAAATAATACTTGTACCCTCGTGCAAACGCCATGCAACGGAAGCTTCATTCACACTTCTATTAGGTTGTCAGGCTTTAAACTAACGCTGATCCGCAGTCTTGTTCCATCGACATCATTACTCTGCATGGATCGGTGTCAATTCGATCGTGCAGATAGATGGAAGCATAGACGATGCCAATGAAACTTCGCCCAAGGCAATCGTCATTCCATTTGTTCAGTATGCATACTAGGACCAAAAAGAGGCTTCAATGGAGCCGAGTTACGCGTTTATTTGATATTTTTGTCATGCAATCGTCATCAGCGCGTCAGCACGATTGACTCGCTGAGCAAGTCAAAGTCCACGTCAATCAAAATACTCAAGAATGAGAATCCTTTGGGCTTGTGGCCTCATTTTCTGCAGCCACATGGAGCTTTTAAACACCAAATACAGCACCACATCTCAATTTTTACTTAAATTCGTGCTTTTAAGTTTGTGCAAGCTTTATAATCCTAGTAGCCACTAAGCATACTGATATTGTTCTTGTGGTAGTGATTGAATACAGTGTCCAAGTCAATCGATGCAAAGCAAAAGTCGCTGCAAATGATGAGGTTCATTGATGGTAATAGCATTGCTTTCACCAAACAAAGAGTGGGATTGCGAACATTGTAACAGTTAATATAAGTGAAGTTTGTGTCACCAGCTGGATGTTCTAGGCACTTAATGCAGTGTAGCATAAACCTCTTCCAACATCTCCATCAAATGGCTTTACAAATGTATTAATTTGCCAAACGTCAATTGCCTCTTCGAGATTCAGCATTAAATAACAGACGAAAATGTTTTGCTCGAGGAGTGAGTTTAAAAGCATACTTAGGTGCCTAAACATACAATTTTTAAAATACTTTCGCCAATGGCAGCTATGGCTCTATTTGGACAGTAAATCTTAACTTTATATACAGATTCCATGAGACATACACAAGTGCTTGATCCACATTCTGTGACTTAAGCCACTATCGTCATACGATCGCCTTCGACACCCTTGTGCTAGAGACCACAAAAGCACCACGCATTGTGAACTAGACGCCTTTTTTGGCAACAGTATAAACAACATCGAGGCGGTTAGTGAATTCAGCAATCTTAAATTTCATGCTGCGTTTACCAACTTGGTAATTTGTCCAACTGCTCAAATACGATGACAGCAGCCTGAACCCAACGCTAAATGCAGTTAAAGCAATCGATCTCAATAGTTGTCAACCACTATGCCATCGTTCACTGTGCCTCATAAAAATAGTGTCATTCAGGCCTCTCACTTCAGGAGGAAGAATTCTTTCCTCCTCAAATTTGCCATGAATTATGCGGAATATTTTTTTACATTCGTAGGTCTCCAAAATCAATTTTAAGTTGCTTTGGTGGCCCATTAATAAACTTTGTTTATTTTGTTTTGCTGCGTGATAATGGAACATCGGTAGCAGTGAAAAAGGCTATCGTGTCCAAAGCTGGTCCCACTGCTCTGAGTGCATCGGTACCAGCTTCATTACTGTCAATACTAGCACGGTCACCAACGCACAGCGCACGTAAAACGACTACCTTTATTAATTTTGTTAGTTCATGTGAACATAATGATCAAGTTGATCATACTTTGCCAGCACAAAATAATTAGTCATCCTTGTTAGGCTTAGAAGTTTCTTATTTTCGTGGCACCCCACTACCAAAAGAGGCATTAAGTTTACATACCATCATACCATCGACATTCACACGCCTGCACGAGGTGTTTTGCGTTTACTAAAATCTTCCTCATTAAACACACTTACAAATAGTAGCCTGCCTGATGAGTCAGCCCGGTGCGTAAGTGTATAAACCGCATGCGCTTACCTTCCTTCTTTCTTGTGTAATTAAATATTTTGTTAATCAACAGGCATACTTATTATACGAGCGGACGCTTCCTTTGCGGACCACCTATAACATTGTCAGATTCAATTGTGCTGAATAACGGACGTGTTATTCCCACCCTGTCATTCTTTCCAATCGCTGACAGTGCAAAGAGGACATGAACTTATCCTATAATTGCGCAGACTTCACCATCGATGAGGAAGACAGCATAGGCTCAAACAAGTGCCTTGCAGGGAGCCTAATGTAATCCTGTGAGTCACGGCAGCACGCAGCATGAAATATTTATTGTAGTCACAAATTATCAGCAACTTGTCAGTAGAAGTGAATGTTGAGTGACAATAGCTCCAAGAGTTTACTGTCATTTAATGTCAAATGTCTATGTTCACATTTCTTGTGGCACATGTGGACTCTCTCAGGACTATAGGGTAGAACAAATCCATGTGCGCTGAGACATTTTATAGTCGAACATGTGAAGTGACGCCTTTGGACGTCGTCTTGGAAGTCGTTGATTTTGTACTAATTAAATTTACTTGAATTTTTGCTGCTGCTTAAGAATTCATGCCTACTTATAAATTGTTAGAATTGTTTTTATGCTGCCTCATATGTTACCAGTAGCCACGAGAATCCATTATCGTAATGAATGCGCTCTCGGGTAACACAAAGAACTTATGCTGAAAGCGTTCCGAACTGCAAAAGTATCACTGAGTGTCAATAATTTGCATCAAAGTGCTGCTCCAAATGTGCCAGTTACACTCAAACAATTAGCAGCATTTATTGGTCGACACAATCGGTTGCAGCAAAGGAGCCGGAGTTCTTCAGTCCTGACTAATTTATGCTACAACATTGTAGAAAATCCTCGATGTTATCAATCAGAGCCGAAACCCATGCAGCCCTTCCTGAGTTACCTCGTGGGGTCTGCTATGTCGAACACAACATTACTGACGAGCCATTTGATTTTTGTCTCAGCACCGGCACTTAGGCTCAAATCAAGTCGATCGCCTATAGTTATGGCTGCAAACTATAGATCCAAAAGCTCAGCTTGCCCTATAATTGCTAGCGCAACTTCTAATTATAAATTTTTTCTTGCCTACGTGCGCATGTGATTAATATCACACATCGTACACACTTTTATGAGAAAAGCAAACTCCGGACTTAAGAATTTATTAAGGCAAGAAAGAAATTGTACTCGAATGTAAATATTGGAAACTGTTGTGGGCGAATCAGCCAATATTGGATGAGCCTCTAGTCTAAAAGCAGAGCGCTTTTGATTATCTCAAGAGCAGAATTCAAAGTGGTCTTTGCATCTTCAGCTGAGCCAAGCGACGTGTTGACCTCTGCCACTACCATCGATTTTAGCAGACCTAGACAGCAAAGTAAAGTGATTTCATCCTCACTATGATGTAAAGAAAATGTATAAAGACCCTATGAGGATCTTTTCAGCCCCATTATTTACGTGTGCTGCAGCGAATGTGTCACAAAGCACTCCAGTAACGCTACAGGTTTAGCACATCGCTACACTGTCTCGAATCACTACTACTTGTTCGTGCCACCAGATGAAATCCACAGCTTAATGCAACCTTCAGAATAATAATAAGCTAATAATGGTGGCCTGTTGTTTCTCAGGAAAAATAACCAACAGGATTCTTCAAATATGTACATCCGTTCCAGCATGTAGGTGTTTCTCTTGAAGTAGTATCATATGCAGCTGCTCTGATGTGTTTGTTCTTAGTAGAGGAAAGGTCGCTGCTGTCAATGCAGTTAAGGCATAACCATAAAAGTCGAAACTGCTAGCCCACCTGTCTGATTAAGAGTCTTGCAAATGTACTTGCCCTCGTCCAACGAGAGACCACCTGGAACGGGGATTCCTGTGCTGGCAGCGTACTTCGGATCCAACCCGTCAATGTCGAAGCTCAGGTGGATTCGACAATTAGGACTGCTAAACAAACATATTTCTTAAGTTAATGTTTTAGCTGCTCATCATCCTCAAGACCCATGTCTTGCAGCAATCACTCACCAAAACCGCATTATGGTCTTGAAAGTTATCTCCATGACACTCTCAATGCCAATCCTTCGCACATCGTCCATATTAAAATACGGAATATTTAGGTCCCTTATGAACTTCCTATAGCAAGAAGTAAATTGTGAGCTTGACCTTCCTCCATTCAATTGTCTTAAAGGTCAAACCTACAGCTCTGGTGTGCCGACATCCCGAAGTCCGATGTAGAGGAGCTGATTGGCTTCAAGGCTACAATGTGCATAGGGTGAGTGAGCGTTAGTCAGGTAAGTAATTGCAAGTAATGCAAGGAGATCAGACTTACACTGGTTTGATGGTTTCAAAGCCATGAGTTTGCGGAATGAGTTTGCTGGTTTCGTTGAGAAGAAAGGAGAGGGGCATGCCGTGAGTGTGGCGAGAAGTAGAGCTGCTGGGAGTATTGATGTAAGCGTGTGCGTCAACCCAGACAACAAAAGAGTTGGGGAAAATCTTCAAGTGACCCGCAATTGACCCGATCCCGATGCTGTGGTCGCCACCCAATATGAGCGTTATGTCGTTCTCCTCCACACTTTTGGCGACGCACTCTGTCAGCTCTAAGGTGCTTTTCACCAGTGCTCGTTGGTTCTCACAATTCAAAATAATATCCGTTTCACGTTCCTTTGGCTGCATGACTTCTCCACAGTCATTTACTTTGGCATCTAGCAGTGGGCAACAAAACAGCAAGGACACATAAGCATTGAGAATTTAGACAGGTCATATTAATGAGTTGGAGCGTATTTGGCTCTGCAAGGGTTAGCTAGAAAAATGGGGGGGGGGAGATGTAAAGCCAAGCTAGCAGATAATTTACCCAATTTCCTCAAAAGCTCTTTGAGACCACAGTTCAGGATGTCCCTAGGTCCATTCTGAACCCCATCCTTTGGTTGACCCTTGTCGATAGCTGCTGCTACAATACCCAGAGAGGAGACGTGATTTCCAGAACCCTTATTCATGACGCGAAAGCGCAAATTGGTTCAGTGTGCGTTGTAAGCACCTTTTATACCCCATGCGTTCCAGCTTTGTGCGGCTGTGAAGATGTGCCTGTACAGCTGTCAGGGTACCATTTCCGTATGTTCACGATAACCATTGATTTGGATGCTTATGTGGTCTCTAGCGCAAGGGCGTGGAAGGCGATCGTATGACGATAGTGGCTTAACTCACAGAAGGTGGATCTAGCACATGTTTATGTCTCATGGAATCTGTTTACTACATTAAAATCTACTATCCCAATGGAGCTATAGTTGCCATTGACGAAATTGATTTTCAATATTGTATGCTTAGACACCTAAGTGTGCTATTGAACCCACCCTCCTCGTGCAAAACATGTTCGCCTGTTATTTAATGCTAAAACTCGACGAGGGAATTGACGTTGGGCAAATTTATACATGTGTGGGGCATTTGTTGCAGATGTTGGAAGAGACTTATGCTACACTTCATCAAGTGCATAAAACATCCAGCAGGTGACGCAAACCTTCTCAATGCCAAATGTCACAATGTTCACAACTCCACTCTTTGGTGAACACAATGCTATCACCATCAATGAACCACATCGTATGACTTGGACACTGCAATCAATCACTACCACAAGAGGGACATCGGTATGCTTAGTGGTTACCAAGATTAAAAAGCTTGCACAAAATTAAAAGCACGAATTTAAATAAAAGTTAAGATGTGGTGTTGTGTTTGGTGTGTAAAAGCTCCATGTGGCTGCAAAAAATGGGACTACAAACCCGGATTATTGTCATTCTTGAGTATTTTGATTGACGTGGACTTTGCCTTGCTCAGCGAGTCAATCGTGCTGACGCGCTGATGATGATCGCATGACGGAAATGTGACCTGAATATAGAATGTCGAAAAACGCGTAACTCGGCCGCATTGAAGCCTTTTAGTGGCTCTGGCATACATTATGAACAAATAGAATGACGATCGCCTTGGGCGAAACTTCATTGGCATGGTCTCCATTTCCATCCATCTGCACGATCGAATCGACTCCGATCCATGCAGAGTAATCATGCCAGTGGAATAAGACCGCGGATCAGAGGTATTTGAAAGCCCAACAACCTAGTAGAAGTGTAAATGAATTTCCCTTTGCACGGCGTGTGCATGAAGGTACAAGTATCATTTCGTTTGCTTTCCCAGCCTGATGTTTAGAGAAAAATTAGCCACATTTAACTTATAAGCACAAAGCAAAATGTGTCGGATGTAGGAACTTCCTGCCTTTGATAGCGTCATATCACATAAACAAGGTTTTTGCTTACATTTCGTAATCTAAACGCACTTACGTCCTAAGATCATCTGTAGCGCACCTGTACGAGGATCACTTACGCTATTGTACACACCCTCAAACAGTAGTAGTCTGCCAAGTGCATACGAGCATCCTCACAGTCACAGGGCGCTTGAATGCGTGAATTGTCAAAGCTATTAACAAACGCATTGCACTTCATCTTCCTACTTCCGCGAACAATCTAATGCCTTGTTAACCAGCAAGCGACTTGCTGCAAATTGTTGAGTTGTCGAAGTAGAGTGCAGGCCTTATTACTGCTCTTGGTGCTGATGGAGGTATACTGTAACTAAGAGTTGAGCATAGGCAGCCATCTTGAGCAACACGAGACTTGATATGGAAGACGTCGCTCAGCAACTTTGCTACGGTTGTTTGGCTTTTTTGTCCAGTTAAACCTATGTTAAAATGTTAGCTGCATTCTAACTCACAGTCTCTAATGTTGAGTAATATAGAAATAGCACATCAAATATCACGCACTTGGATTCCTCTGCTGCTGCGTCGCTGCCGCTAGCATCGGCTTTCGTAAGCTGCTAATTGTTTGAAAACATTATAATGCACCTTGTATGAAAACCCGTAAATGGCTGGTAAAACTTCTGTTTTTTGCAGTAGGGCCAAGAGTCTTAGCGCGATTTTGTACCCTGCACTAGTGAGCTACGATTGTTTGATGATGTGTTATTGCTGAACACAATATCATCACTGAACATCGAAACACTCGCAGCACAGCACCCAGCGTCTGACGCATAGCTCATCGCTGGACATGGAAAGCTTACCATGTGGAAGGACAAAACATTGCAACTCGTAGCAGTACAAGTACAATAGCCTTGGTGCATTGTTTTAAAGCAATGAAAACACAAATATTGGACAGGTTTTCTGTGCAGATGCGAAAGTGGAACTATCAATTCTATGATAAATGGACTACAGCAAAATTGTTTCCCACGAACCCACTTCCCAGGTGTCAGCTTAACGCTGGAACGGGTCCACAATTGTTCCAGATGATTATACCTAAATGTGGATTTGCGATTCTTACAAGTCAACCCATTTCGTTGATAGCCACGCAAGTCAAAATTTCACTTAGCATTAATTGCTTCACAGCAGGCAAATAAACATTTAACATTAAACTTGCAGGCACGTTCGCCAGATATGCCGCTTTGAAAAAGGCGCGAAAATGCAGATTCGGACTCAAAGCTTCCTTTTTAAATCCCAAATGCTATGTCACTTGGTTGCACGCATATTGAGGTACTGGTTCGCTGGAGCACCGGAAACTCTGGCCTAATTTGATGCATTTCACTCGACTTTTATTCAAGCTTTAACTCTCACACCTGGGAATATGGTTGGTAAACAATTGCAGGTTAATGTGACAGACGGCACTTTACCTAAGCTCCTTATGGAAGTCCTTACCAGCTCCACCAACTACTTAACACAATGGAAGAGTGCGTAATCGCATAATAAAATTTATCACGGTTTTTTCTAGTCTAAATTACTACCTTCAGTTGAATGCAATAGTAGTATGGGACACACTAATGCCGGCTATTGCAAAGAAAATTTCGTGCGCTTAAACCCTTTGCACCACATTTAGCATCTGGTTTGCGAAATTGCACTATTTATCGATCATTAGCGGATAATATTAGCTTAGGTCCTTTCGATGCGTCAGACCTTACTCACCCTGCCGCCATGAGGTATTTTGTCCCAAAACACTATCACCCTACAAGATAAAGGGTATCCGATCAACTGCCACTTAGCTGGATGAATCGAAACTCATCGTCGTACACACGTCAACATCCCCATAACAATCTATATCCTTTAATTCGCTGTGTATCCATTCACTCACTCACGTTTCATCTGCTCTTCCATAAATCACCTCACCACCGCAGAATCTATTTTTCTTGCACTCATTAATGTGCACGGTTCGCGTTTTATCTGTTCATGCAGTCTTTCCTTCTTCTGCTTGCATGCACAGCTTTGACAAAATGAACTTTTAAATGCAACCCTTAACGGAGAACCAAATGCCAGTGAGGTTGGTTCAGGAGTCGTCTGACTAACCTGATGCTCAATCGCTAAGGTGCTTGCCCGAGTGAGCGGAGCATTCCTCAATCAGTTGCGAAAAGCGGGCGCTCACCAGACTTATCTCTACACATAGCCATCGGCCTGATATCACCAATGTCTCATCCCTCCATCTCCTCTGTGTTCAGTACACCTTTCTGCCAAAAGGCATTTTTGAGTTGACGATGTCCAGCCAGCGTGCCAGCGTAGGATGCTGGAATTAATATGATGCACGGACAGCTAATATTGTTCATATTTTTCGTTAGAGTTCATCAGCATTTTCAAAGTACTGCCGTAGAAATAGCGTCCGCAAATTTGGCTTAGGTAAGCGTCAATCACAACGAAGGAAATCATGCGGTTGATTCTGCCACATTATTTCCCACACTCATTGTGGAAACTTGTGCGGATACCTAATTCTAAGCAGTTGGTTTCAATTTACAGCAACATATGATGCCAGAGGTCACAAAAGATGTGTAGCTTTGTTGATTTGACATTGTTTAAAAAGGCTTTGGCCTTCAAATCACTCATTTTGTCTGCACGCTATTTAAACAGGAGAGCAAAACCTCCTTGACAATTTCGGTGCTTTTCGCGTCCGAGTTTCGTAAGCTGTAAAGGGCGAGAAGGGGTAGGGTAGGTTTCTTTTACCATTTGTCAGCTAGCTTAAGGATAGGCAAGGTACCCGACTTTTATAATGTCTTAGCTGTTTATGCTAATCAATCGTCTTTTTAGGACGCATAACAAGAGGCGATTTACCAGGACGTCGTTAAAACGGTCGAAATACTTGATGAAGACAAAGACGTAGAATCAAGTTTGCTTGCTATTGCGGAGGAATAGAAGGAGAAGGAGCAAAGTTGTAAAAAATTAGGTAAAACAATCCGCGCTCAAAATGTCCTGGTTTACCTGTTGCGGACTGTTACACCCTATACTTCTTCTTTTCAAGGCATAAAGAATGGTGTGGAGGTCGAGCCGAACTCATCGTCGGAGAAGGACGACGGCGGATCGATTCCAGAGCCAGTGAAATCCGATGAACAGTCTTCCTTTTGTGAGCTACCTATTGTAGGTGGCAGAGCCGTAAATGCACTTGATATGGGAAAGACTGTGATGGAACTACTTCTTCATGAAGTGTTGTTTACGGACTTCCTGGGGTAGGTGTCCACCAGTTTTGATTTCCGGTTGTAGTGACTATTATGGCCTAAAACCCATGCGTATTTCGTGCAGGGCTGCGAGACGGAACTTGAATAGTATTTTCCCAGTTCAAAAGATGGACCGGTTGATTGCTGAAGAAGAAGACTATTTTCGATATGATTTGGACGTTGTTCCCTCACTGGATGAAATTTTGTAGTAATAATAACCTCGTGATTGCGAATTTCGCTCTCAATGGATGAAATTCTGTAGTATTCATCCCTTCGTGACTGCGACTTTCGCTCTCACTGGATGAAGTTTTGTAGTATTCACCCTTTTGTGACTGCGAATTTCGCCCCCACTGGATGAAATTTTGTAGTATTGATGCCTTCATGGTTGGGAATTTCGCCCTCACTGGTTGAAATTTTATTCCATTGATTTCCTGGTGATTGCACAATTTCACCCTCACTGGATGAAATTTTGTGGTATTCACTTTTTCCTGACTGCGAATTTCGCCCTCACTGGATGAAATTTCGTAGTATTCATCCTTTCGTGATTGCGAATTTCGCCCTCACTGGATGAAATTTTGTAGTGCAGGGAATGTAATTATAGGCATGATGCATTATCAGGTGGTTAGCTTATTAATTCTATATGCCAATATTTTGCTCCCTTCGAGATCGTGCCATAAGTAAAATTGCTTTCATGGGCGATTGCACTATGAGTAAGAGGTAAATAATGACCCTACTAACCCATAGAGGCAATTGTAAAACAAGTACCTCAGCACTAGTAAGCGCAAGTGCAGATTGATATCTTTTGTCCAGTTTGTAGCCTTCACCGGCATAAAGGTAACTGAGGCGTCGGACAACCTTTGTGCGTGTGTGGAGAATAACTCGGCTTAGAGAAATTGCATTATGCAAATCAATTGCAGTAACGTAAACCCTGTGCTTTGGAAGTATTTTTACAAATGGCAGGCGACCTTTATTGGCTGCACAGTGGAGTGCAGTGTCCATGTTTCCGTCAATACAAGAAACCGACGTGCCATATTCAAGGAGGACCTTCAGTGCTTCTTACTGACCCTTGTGCACAGCTACATGAAGAGGAGGATGCAATGAGCTCCCACCACTTCCGCTATCATCCACCTGAGTGTGAGAAATGAGTATTGCCTTGGCTTAATAACTCTTGCAGTGCTTCATTATTATAGCACTGCCAAGCAAATTTAAAGTGCATGCGCACAGAGCAGGCTGTGTTTCCATTTGGCTTTAGTATAGGCCTCTATGAGGTTGAATCGGAAAAAGTTGTCTAAAGGTTGCCTCTGTGATTTGATGAATTGCAAAACATTGCTCATGAATAGGACACAATCAACAGAGTAGAATTTTAAAGACCACGAAATCTGGCTTGCACCGCATTTCAACAGGCGTTATATGGTAGCGATCTTATTGTGCAATACGGCTTGGAAGAGAGATTGCCGCTCATCATCTCTTGCTAGACTCTAATATCATCTAGTCCATGCGCTCTGCTTGCACACCTCATCGCGGTATCAGGGAAGATTTTGGAAGATGCGTCAGCCGTAGCTTCGGATGAACCCGCTCCAAGTGGAAGGTATTGCTGGTCTCGTTCCGCGACAAGCGTATTTTAGCACCAGGGAAGAGTAAGTGAATGTGAAAGGACTCATCATAGGAGACTTACAACAGCGTTTGCTTGTGGTGAAAGCTCATTTTTGGGCTTTTTACAGCAACAGATCAGGAGATGGTGAATTAACATCAAATTAAAGAAGGCCTGGAAAAATTCTTTTAATCAGCATAACTCACGTTGGCACTTAAAAAGAGCTCGTTTTCGTGGCACGGATTTCAAAAAATAAGAAGGTTAATGTCACCACCTCTCAAATACAACTGTCATCATGTGTGTTTGCCCTTCGGAGAATGCGCAATGGGAAAGCCAGGGCACACAATGTCTCATGATTGATTTCAGTCCGCACACGGCCTGGCTGAGACCGAATCCGGAGAATAACTACAAGAAGCACAGAAATTAGCGCATGTCAGAAAAGGGTTTGCAGTGGCTTCGCATTAGGTCTCGTGTACATTAAAGTTCGCGAAACCTTCCTTGATAGTTAGGCCAAAACGCCATTCTCGCAATACTTTAGTCTCCCGCAGCACTCTCCTGTACCAGAGTGCTTTCTTTTACAACATCTTAAGTCCTCTCAGCTAGAAATTGGGCAATAAATTACAAGTATTATTGACTGTGCATTTAAGTAGGCAGACACTTATTCCTCCCAAGTTTATGCTCCTGATCTGCTGACCGAAAATCAGAGAATACCAATGGCCTCTCAACCATTCTGTACATTTGCGTAGGGTGACGGTTTGCAATGTATGGCTTCTTATAGCTCCGAAAAAGGCTTTAAATCTGAGGTGTTGAGAAACGAATCAGCGCAAAATTTTCAGCTAAAGTAAATAGTCTGAGTAAAATTGTGGGCAAAATTTGAGCTAGTGGTCGAAGATTTGATGACTGAAATCAAATTCAACTAAACCAACTTCATTTTAGAGATAGAATGAATATTCTCCAAAGATGGAAACTGCTATTGACGAATCTGTTTGTCAGAAACTCTAGACAACCTTAATGCTCTGCATACACATTCTAAAATGAAGTAGGTGCTTTGAATCAACAGCACTAATTATATTGCGCCGTAAGGAAGTGGAATATATTCGACAGTGTAACTAAATTTAGGGCCTCAGTAGACTCCTTAAACTGCGTGGCGTGTCCCCTTGGCTACGTCCATAGCCTCACAGCCTATAAGGGCTATAATAGGGGTTCTCTGGATTGGAGCCTTCTCAGAAGTCGGAAGACGACGAACATGACCTGGAGGTCAGGGTGCAGTGCGGACGTTCAAGTTGTGTCCAACCTCTGCAGACACAAAGTTCATCATGGAGCAACACGCAGTTCAACAAGACAATGACTCACTGCGCACCACTCCTCAAAGTCGTTATTGTTGCCTCCAACTGCAATCTCTACAACCGCCATCATGAGGTGCTTCACACTCAAGACAAACCATAAAATCGGTAGAAATGGCATCAACTTTGTCTGCATGTAAAAAGGCGTCCGATCATGATGAACGAAAAGAAACAAAAACGAACCATCCTACGGAGCCAATGATACTGGCCTTCAGTATTTCTTAGCTTTCGATCGATTAATTTTTCATCCAAATAATGGACGTGTAGAGAATGCAAAACCTTTATTGCAAATCTAAAATTTTTACGACAGTACTGCACACCACTCTGCAAATAATTTTCCACGAACTTCAAATGTGGCGCAAATCATGCTGCTTTGGAAAGACCCATAGAACACGAATTTCAGGTGATTGCCAAGGATAGACATCATTTGTGACACTCCTGCGGTTCTGTAACGCATTATACCCATTAAAGTTAGATGATCGCTAGAGAAACGAGGAAGATCGTCAGGGTTAGTATTGCTCTTAGCCACACTCCTGCAGTTCCTGACAGCCCTGACTTCACTGCAAAGTGATGTGAGCTACTGTGAGTTCGTCTCACGTGGAGAATCAAGACAAAGCAAGCATACAACTCAATTAACCTAAAACAATAATCGCAGCGAGTTGGAAGCAATAGGCAGTGCTATTACTTCATTGAATCCAACTTTCTTATTTGAGGACTCGCATCCTCTACTACTAAAATACCCTTCTTGATTCCCATTCGCAAGCCGGACATCTGCCACACGAATGTGTGGTAGACTACGCGGACCGATGCTTAAGTCTCCGCCTGCCCTATTTTGGCCTGTTACTAACTCAAGGGAACGATAATGGCGGCAAGAGGCAAATCTGACGTTATTGTACAGCTACCGCATTGTCTGCCACTGAGCGCTGCACCTTGGTGTGGTGTGATAACCGCATTGGCAGTAGAAGTTGTTGGGCGAGATTTGCCCGACTTCCGACAGGATGGCCGCAAATGGCGTGCAACTTGACAATTACCCCAGTCATGCGCCCTGCACACTTGGCTTTGGAAACAATAGCCAGAGTAGACTTAAGGCGGTTCCTTGGTGAAGACGTTGGTTATGTGGGTAAGCCACACTCCCTCCCACACTATACTAGCTGGTCACCGCTTAGATGGAAAGAAGGCTGAGCAGCACTGAAGTGACAACAATGTAGCAAAGTAGAGAAGGTGAAAACATTGGACAATTGAAAGAATTGTAAATCATGACATTTATTTCATGGTTTTGCTATACTAGAGCATAAGCCTTAAAGTAGAGATTGGCATGAGAAATAATCTAGATGAGGGGTGTTGAAGAGCCTGATCCGGTGTTCAGGCGGTGGAGGTATGCTAGTCCAGTAAGGAAAAAGTATCCTAAGGAAGAAGTGAGGAAGCCGATTCAGCCCTTGAATTTTACAGGATTGCAATCCGGCCACCTCAATCAATCTTCTCTCAATGGCCTCCTTTGCCTTCTACATTTATTAACACGCCTTAGCGGAAGAGGTCTGCCTACAACACGAATACGCCTTAACGGGGCAGGTTTGGCAGCAACATGAACACCTCCGTTGGTCTATTTTAAGTAGGTAGAGCAAAAGCTGCAGCAGCCTTTGCAAATCGTTTTGCGGCAGTATACTCTCTGCAATCACAGCTCCTTCCAATGCCCTCAACTCCCTGCTGACCATCAAATTGTCAGTGTTACCTTGTTTTCTGTTGTACAACCACTGTGGCAGATAAATGATCAGTTTGGTTATATCATCTCTGGCCCACTGAGATGTGTTGCGTGCACTACCTGAGCATGAGCAGCAACTTCCGCCTTCCATGACTATGGATGTCGTGGTGGAGATCATTTGCTGCTCTCCGTTGTTTCGCACAATCTCTATATTCTGCTTCAAAGTCACCTGATCCTCATGCATGATGGCACATGGTTGCACTTTGGTCACCCGTGTGATTGCGCTTGCCATAGTTTTTAGGTGTTTATGCACCTCCTTTTACTCGGTCTCTAAATAGTACAACTAGTCATGTTTGATTGGCACCAAGCAAGTCCATTCACTAGGGAAGCAAGTAAGTGCAACGAATCCTCTCCCCCCTCATCATTTTCAATTTCCATGTGTCCCATTAAATCCCCGCATGTCAATGCATTACGTCTTGCTTAGTGGATAGGTTGACACACGTCAGTGCTGTGGATGTACTCTGGTTCAATGTACATCCATCTCCCCTCAGTAACCTACCCTTTTACTTTTGGCTAGGTGCCTGCATAATTGCCTGAATTCCTGCCTGCCTGCCCAATGTCTTGATGGGCTGGCGGGCTTGCAGTCTACCCTTGCATCGAGCAGGCTGCATCACTGCCCTCTCTTTCCTCGACTGCATATTTCACTCCTAGGCTTCAATTTAAGATGCTCAGTGGATCTGCTGATGTGTCCCAGCCTCGCACATCGTTCTTATTTCTCCCTCCTCTTGCCTCGCTTCTCTCAATAGATCAACCCACTTTTCCACTTTCGCTCGAATGTCTGCCCACCTGCGTGCCTGTCTAATAATAGGCTCGAGACAGTGAAAGTGGAAGAGAGCATCCAAGTGCACAGCAAAGCTTGTCAAGCAGCTCAAATTCCGTCTGTTTGTCAAAAATTAATGAGTGATCTCTAAAATTAATTTAATTATGCCAAAAAATACACATACCATGTAAAGCTCTCGCTCTATTTCAGATATTGAGCATAAAATACAAGTAATTTTGTTGCCCCAATCACTCACTTATGTTTGATCTAGGACTTAACTGAGACGCCACTTGAGTAATATGCCCCTCACTTCTGTGGTCATCCTTCCTTAGAGCTTTAGACGTCACCATATTTTGTATACGAATGATTTCACCAAAATTTACTTAAAGAAGTGGTGGAGAAGACTACTACATGCAAATTTTATTCAAGACAACTCTGATGAATTGCTGCATTTTTCAGGGTGCGTTAGATGCATGCGGTTGTCCATATCCGTGCAGTATAAAGCACGCAAGCGCATTTGTCTAGTAGCACGACAGCGCCGTTTGGATTTGCTGCTGCTCCCATGTTATGCTTGAGCCTGCGTAGCGTGTAAGCTAAGATGTTGCGATGTGATTAAATACCACATCGTTTTTAATTCCGTCTTGATCCGAACTTTAAATAAAATTAACCTTTGCGTTCTACTGTTAAGTAGACGCTTTGCCGCTCTGTTTGTGATAAACTGGAGACCCTACCATGCATTGGAT
Source organism: Taenia hydatigena (assembly GCA_036345935.2). Taxonomy (NCBI): domain Eukaryota; kingdom Metazoa; phylum Platyhelminthes; class Cestoda; order Cyclophyllidea; family Taeniidae; genus Taenia; species Taenia hydatigena. Next base: position 119,145 of record JADWOT020000114.1, on the reverse strand, counting down.
GCACACGCATCAGCAATCATTGCCGAGCTCTGTCTGCTCGAGGCCACTCAACACTACCGCTTCCTCTTTAACGATTGGGTGTAGTCGGTAGACTGGACAAGAAAACCTTTAAAGTGGTGAAAAGAAGCAAAACGTAAGCCCTTAAATCGCATGCTTCGTACAGCATGCTGCGAAACAGGATCGCAGGAAAATACGTTGTGTTGTAGAAATAGCAGAGAGGTTGGAGAGAGAACGCAAGGGAGAGTGTGGAAGGTACTACCCTCATAACTCTGCTTACCTAAGAGAAGTTCATTAACTATCTTAAGCACCAGACTATTACGCAAAGGGTGCATCAAAAGTTGAGAGTCAAAGTTGGAACAGACAAGGACGTGTGAGTGTTAGACCAATATTTGGGTTCTAGAAACGAAATGCATAGCCAAATGAGAAGCCGTAAGTTGATCCCCCTACAAGGCCAAAAGACTGTAATTGTGGCCGTTTCACCGAACATACTAGTTGACAAGCAAATTAACTAATTCAGAAATTATAGTAAAGAAGCGAGAGCCTCTTTTCAGTAGTAAGCATCATCCACTATAATAATGACATCACGTTCCTTTTTTACAACCAGAAAGACAAGGCAGAGTAGTTGCCTACTAGCCAATAGCGATGCGACACATTTGACCGAGTGACTTGCACAAATGGCCGATTTTACAAAAGTCTACTACCTTTATGCAAGTTGAAGAAAATTAGGACATCCTTATAATGTGGGGGTTATATTTCTAGATAAACTGGCAACACAATTCAATCCAAATATAACAGCACAGCCAGCTCTGCTCAAAAAAAACTTGCCGAAATCATGGGGCATGTAAAACTCGAGCAGCTTAAAGGAGTGAACACGTATGAAAATCCACCTTTTAGTGTGCATTGTCAGTAAGGAATCTTGTCGCCTTACCGGCATTCAGCCCTGCAGTCAAGCGATCCCATGTTTCGATGGCTGTCATTGCCTCTTACTGGATGCAGATAGCACCTTTTTTTAAGAAAAGGCTCCAGTGAGATTGGAGCTAATTACCTTGGCCTCCTTTTTTGGACGGATGCGGGAATGTTTTCTTTGGATTTGATCCGTTGGCATCAAATATGGGTAGGTAAAACTTAAAAACTGGCGCTAAAATGAGGACAAGCAAATAAGTAAAGTGTAGACCAGCTCTATTATCTTTGATTTCCTCGAAGGGCATGCACTTCGTCCGGACTGACATCGGTAAAGTGGCCGCTAATGCGTTTGCTGAGACCTCTGAAAATCTGCAAGGTACGTGGCGGTGCTGCAGTTCCTGCGTTGCGACGTAGTAGACGGAAAGGATCAAATGATGTGCGAATGAAAGGCTTGGATACGTGGAGGAAAAGGCCCACTAATAAGTTAGTACTTATAAAAATTAAAGGGTTTGACAATGGAAAAGCCCTTATTTATACGCGATTTTATCTGCGCTTCTCCACTGTGAAGTATGGACTTTCACATCTGCCGCGGATGTTGTCAAGTAGACAGATAATGCACAATAAAAATTCTTCCTTGATGGCATAAGGCAAACTAATCTGCTCCTTACTTCTCCATTTTCTACGTGTTCCATTTGTCTATGCAGATCCTGAACGACTACCTGTGCTACTGCTGCCACTGCTGCTGTTGTTCAGTTGCGCCAAACGTACGCCAGCCATTGGTTTCGAGGCACATGTTTTAACAGTGGAGTGAATTGACATTGCACAAATGCTTCTGCAACGAATGTGGAATGTGACAGCACTGATAGAGATCCCTTGCTAGAATGGACAACTTGTCCCATTAAATCCCTTCTTCCCAACATCCATCGAAACGTTACCGTCGATCTCTCAACAAATGCATTATAGCCACAAAAATTCACTCAAACCGTCAGAGTTTTTTAATGGTCGCATGACTAAATACGTTGCGACAATGTAAGTACCACTGCAACCAGCGGGAATGTGGTAACGCTGTTAGGAATCCCATGTTGAAATAGACGACTTGTCCAATTAAATCCTTTTGTTTCCCAACAACCATCGAAACGTTACTGCCGATCTCTTAATAAATGTATTCTAGCCACAAAATTTTGCTCAAACCGTAAGAGTTTCTTAGCAGTCACATGACTAAATAGGCTATCGGAAATTTCAGTCAATCAAAAGGATCGAGAGAATAAGTGTGAAGTTACGCTCGTATGAAACCGCTAGAAAGGTCGTAGGTGCTACCCAGCAGTGCTTTCTGACACATACAGCTGCAGGTTTCACTTGGCCTACTCCCGTGCCTTTAATGACTAGGCCTGGTTGAGCAACTTCTCCTCCCTTTTCGCTTGCGTATGGAGCATTTACGGGTCAGAGTCTCTCGTAATGATACTTGGTTTCTTAGTAGTTGACGGGAAGCTTGACAACCACCGTCTTCATTTTCTCTCTTATGAGTGTTGGGTGGTGCAAGTAGACATATAAGGAATGGTCCTCTGTAAGCTTTGCTTATCTTCTGTCATCGAGGCATATGTATAAATTATTTGGTAGGATAAAAGTTTTTCCACCAATGGTGTATGTTGAGATCTCATATCAACCGTTGCGTTGGCTTGCCGATAGCGGGCCCTTCTGCTAACGAAATTCGGGATTTCGCATTTGTTTCTGCACTACGGTTGGTTTTAGTCTGTCTGATCACCTGTGATGGCTGATTTAGAAGAACGGACTTTAGGAGTGAAGACCAATAAAGCTGTATTGACCGAACCGAGATGAACACCTTGTACTCAAGTTCTTCATGTATTGGCCTTATCTTCGGCTACTTTAACATTCCACGACTCTACACTTACATATTTGCCATGGAATAGTGCTCGCATCATCTATGCCACCGGTACCCGCCGTTCTAGTCGAAATATAGCGTTTTTATTGTAACTTTAGTCTAGGCTTAGCGAGAAGGTGGGGCTTTATCGGGTAAGGTTTTTGTCTATGCAGAGTGACTCAGGGGATGAGGTGTTAATTTTAGCCTGGCAAAGGGATCTGCATGCAGTTGAGTTTATCTAGTTTTCTCGTGAACCGCCTTAAACGGGTTTTTTTTATCCTATTTCATCGATAAGCCGTCTTCTCAAAAGCGAAAGAAGTTAATCGGGCCGCGATTTGAAACGAGCGCATTTATGACTTCAGAAACTTACTTGGCCGATAAGTTCATGACCCACTCAAAAAGTGTGATCCGAACAACCGGCACAAACCCCAACTTCTGTCGCAAATATTGGAAATGTTATCTCGTTTTTAACAAACTGGTCTGCGATGTGCGCTCTACCCACATTTACCCCTTTATGGTACAGCTGCTAGATAATGGTTATCCTTTTTCGACATCAGGTCCGTTGGGAGCCGCAAATCGTCGAAAATGCGTTCCACTAATGTGGGTCACCATAACAGATCGTGCTGAGAATGTACATTTGAACTAAAGGAAGGCAGGGAATCCGATTTGGCACTTGCAGTAAACCATTGGCTCAAATTTTTAAATGCGTGGCTGGTTTATTGGCCGCTAGTTAGCCTGCAGAGCTGCTCAAGTTGAATATTTTGATTGCAGAGACTTTCTATCAGATCAATGGTGACACATCGCTTCCATAAATCAACGGGAATTTTGTGAACTTTCTTTAAAAGCAGATTGGGGAGAGTGATATGCGGAATTCCGAAGGGCTATATCATCAGGTTATGCGATCTCAATCTTTGCCTTAACGATGGAACGTGCAAAATTACTTAGTGAAAATTTTGTCAATCATCGTCTCAAGGATCCTTAATGGAGTCCTAACAATTATTCCGAACGGGCTTGTAATAATGACTCTTGTATAAATTAAAGGATTTACAAGGTTGAAAATTATTTGCAAAATATCGACGATTTAACCTGGTCAATTGGGTAAAATTTGGTGATAAAATAGAGAAAATCGCGCTGCTCCGCACCTTAAGCTAAAAGTAGGGACGCAATTCGCCTTTGATACTCAGGTGATGCGTGCGTCAGTAAGAGTGCTCTTTAGGTGAGAAGCATTCAGCGAACGAAAAGCCAGCAATGAAGACATCGTTAGCTCTCCTTGAGGTAGACTAGAGTTCAAAGCGTAAGCACCCAGACTTGCATTCACCAAGTTAAAAATTACCAAATAAGTCTGCTCCTCCAAAGATTTAAGCAATCAAAGGAACGAGATGAACGAGAAACCTGCTGGACCACTAGCAACACCTGTAAGCCATCCCTCTCTTAGAGTACTTTAAAAATGGTTATCTATCATGCCAAAGGACATCTCAGCTCTTTTGTGCCCTTTAGCGGAGTCTAATTCCTCTCGCAATATTAGTAGCGTTATTCCAAACACCAGCTTAAAGCAATGTTGCACCAGCTCATCTCGACTCTTCACTGAAAATGAAAGGTAGGCACCTGCTGCGAGAAATTTAATAAACACGTTGAACTATGTTAGGCTGAGTTCTCTGTGGCTCAACTCGATGCGGATTTGATGGGAGGATAACTATCTGATCCTAATAATGCAGCCAAAACTCTGTAAAACATAAAATAGCCTAAAAGGAAGACAAGGAAGTGTGTTACTTATTTACCATGAATATTTAAAAAAGCTGATTTATATAGGACAACTTTCGCCAGGGCAATGTAGTTCGACTAACTCCAGACTAACGACAAAAGGCTGATTGGTTCCAGCTAGTTGCCTCTAACCATGAGCATGTGCTTGATAAGATTATTTGCAAAGCACTCCTAAAGCCACATCTCGTCGGCACACCTCGATCAGCTAACTTAGAAGACATCTGCTCAATGGCTGAACTTACATTGTTCCTCGGCCTGTCGCGAATACCCTTACAATAATTACTACTAATGATTACACAAAATAAATTTGCCTGATTACATTCATTTATGTGGTGATGGCTTGTGGCTCAAGAATTCGTCGAGTCGAGGGAAGAAGACTCTCGACTTTTACAAATTCGACTACCATCTTCGTAAATAAACTCCAAGACAAGTAAGCAAAATAAATAGGCGAATACGCTACTGCTATCGTATTAATTATCCAGCAATGTCCCAAAACGATGAAAAAGTAGAACAAATAAAATTGGGCTTCATTGACACTCGTGTTGAAATCGCTCGCCATGAATTTAATAGTTAACAGCATAGCCAAGAAGCAGGACATAATTTGTGTTTATTACTACGTTCTACAGCACTTGAGATCTTCTCGCATATTTCTCTGTGACCATGATCATTGGCAATCAGAAAGGGTGTCATATTCCTTTCAGTCGTCGCATTGGCATCAGCTCCTGAGCACAGGGGAGTTGGAAATAACACATTGTTAGTGGTAAAGCAAATATGGGGCTGATTAAGAGGCTATTTGCATAAACAGGTGGTTGGAAACAATGATGGCGCTGCTTTATTGTTGTAAAGGTACGGAACATCTACGTTGCCTTTAAAGGGATAAGCCCTTCATAATTAAGGAAATTCGGGGCTCAGCAAACATTTTGAGTGTACAAAAACAACCACTTACCAGCGTCCAAAAGATGGTCAACTATTTCCACGTCACCAACCTTGGCGGCCAGCATAAGTGGCGTCCAGCCCTCATTGTTCTTCTGCTCAATATTAGCTCCGTTTGACAGAAAGTATTGAAGAACAGGCAGGCGACGGCCACGAATTGCTGCGAAAATTGGTGGATCCACAGGGGTATCAGAATAGTTGACGTCAGCTCCATGCATGAGTAACAGTTGCAAAAGTAGCAGGTGACCGTTAAAGGCCGCATGCTCAAGTGCAACTTGCAAGCATCTGCTTCGCGAAGAGGAGGAGCGGGTGGTCTCCAAAATGAATTTTGCCAGTTCGTAGTCGCCCTATTTGTACAAGGAATAAACCTGCACATAAATGCATCATGAGATATCACTCTATTTATTCGATAAACCGTTGCATTTTTACCATTTCGAGAGTATGCGGTGCGCAAAAATTTCTTACGCGCAGTTTTGCTAGCAATGAGTAAAGCCATTGTGTCCGCGAATGTCATAAATCGAATGCAGAATACATACCTCGACACTAGAAAGAGTAAGCGCAGATTGGTTTCTTTCATTCAATTTGGAGCCCTCGTCGACACCATGAAAGATGAGACATCGAATTACATTCATGTGGTTGTAACGAACGGCTCTATCTAAAGGTGTCCGACCATACAAGTTTCGCACATCGGGGCGAGCTCCATGTTTAAGAAGTAATCGTACACAATACAGGTGATTTTTTTGTGGCTGCACAGTGAAGCACGGTGTTCATGATCTTGTCAGTGCAAGAAACCGAGGCACCATGCTCAAGGAGGATCTTCAATGCGTCTTGATCTCCCTTATACGCTGCCAAATGAAGTGGAGGACACCACGACTTTGCATCGCTTTCGTTAGGATCCGCCTGAGAAGAAGAAAAAAGGCTACTGCCACATTTATCAGTCGCATTAACCCTATATTGCGAGTGCATAGGACAGGTCTGATTTTGCTCTCTTTAAGATATTGCGTTGACTCTTCTTGCCTGAAATAATTTCAAACCACCTACAAATTTACCTCCGCAATTTGGTGGCATCTATTTTATTTTACAGCGCAGGAGATCACAAATACGAAATGCGACCTACACCGCTCTCCAACAAACGCTTCATGGCAGCGATATTGTCATGAAGTAAGGCTTGAAAGGGAGTTTGTGGCTCATCACTTCTAATTTCCCCATTTTCCTCATCGTCCGATCCGTGCACGTGCTGCAAAAGCGAAACTTATTTTAATTAAAGTAATATGTTCATGATTTTGCTTTGATATATTAGTTCACTTATCGGCAACAGAAATGAGGGCTGACTAAATTCTATGTCAAATTATTTTACCTCTAAATGCATGGAGTTCTGGGTCATCATATCATATGGTAGCTAAGAAAGGTAGAGAGCATTAAACAACTTTGCGTGGAATATTATCGGTGAGAGTGCTTCTCAGAATATTGGGGGCTCACAATTGCTTAGCCATGTACAATGAAAGATTAGATGCAAAGGAAATAACAATGTCACGTGCCACGGAATTAGCAGGAACCAGTGTAGATCCAATTTCACCAATTAATTGAACTTCCTCATTGGCTTCGTGCGAAAGCAAGTATTGCACAACATCAGAGTGACCATGTGTACAGGCTTCCATTAGCGGTGTTTGGTGGCTAATATTTTTCATATTGGCTGTGCTGTCAGATTCACACAGCAGAGTGACGGCGGCTAAATTGTCCTTCCTTGCCGCCCAGTGAAGGGGCGTGTTGCCAAGGTAATCACACAGGTGAGTGTGAGCCCCATTATCGAGGAGGAGCTGCATCATCTCAATGTTACCCATTGATGTAGCTTCTGTGAGTCGAGTCGTCATGGAATCTTCTGTGTGCACATTAGGATCAGCCTAGAAAATGTAAAACAACACTGGATCAGGTGCGTATATTGGTTTACCTATGTTGAACGGGCGATGTTACCTTAAGAATGACAACAAAATTGGGCGTTATAACTACTAACACTATTGTCAGGCAACAGGCACTATGTTTGGTTAGCTGCGCAAGTGTTATGCACGGATTTATAAAATGTACAGTGTGATCCTTGTTAGTCACTTCGTGTCGAATAAAGAATGATAGGGTTAGTCGATGGCGAAGAGTTAAAGACAACGCACGCCATTTTCTAGCAGCTGCCTTGTGACCGAGAGCAGATTATTTTCCACTGCTTGAGACAAGGTAACCGAAGTAATGCCACCATCTGAAGGGCCGGTAACCATTCGTCTTTCCTTTAAAGTAGAAAAGCAAATAGGTACATAGGCCAGTAGGATTAAAACGATTTACAGTGAAGAAAATATATATATAAATTTATGTTAAATATAACCATACCAAATTGAAATCGCGATGGTAGACAGTTAAGCTGTTTTATTAATAATACAATGCTGCAACAAACATAAAAGCGAACTATATATGAAAATGAGAATTCATATGCACCCTGGAGTCACCCATTTATGCTGAATTGCTCTCATGAAAAAAACTGATCAAAATTCAAATCATTTTATATCCGTTTGCCGCAATGACCTCTAACGTACTAAACTAAAACAAGCTGAAGTATGAATTTGTCGAGCCAATAGTAATTTTGTGATTACAGCAATCGTCCTTATTTGAGCGTCTGGAATTTTAATCTGTTAATCATCTGTGCGCTTCCTGGCGATTAAACCCGATTTATTGAGCACTTGCAGCGGCGGCGTATGCTCGCCGAAAAACAGTACACCGAAGGCCGCTTGAAGTGATTCGACACATGGGCTTTCATTTCCATGTGCTTATAGTGGCCGATCAATGCGGACTTTTGATGTGTTATCAGAAAAGCATGATTGCCCTGTGCTGAACGACACTATGGAGCGATGGACCCGAACTTTAAGTGTTAAACAGCACCATGTGTTACGGTGCAGGTCGCCAGAGCACATTCGATTTCATCACAGCACTTACAATAAACCTTCTTGATCCGATAATCTTGGTCAGTTTATGTCAATAATTGCTAATTGACGTGAAACCTGGATAGACCAATGTAACGAGGCACTAATAGGCAGAATGAATTGATCTAGATGCAAAGTAAGCTGCTGGATTAGTGCTTATAATAGAAAATTTAGGCAACGTGATTAGCTCGCTGTTTGTTTTCTTGTGATTCTAAATCCATCATCGTGCGCAATTACGACTTCCACCTTGGCGACTGTACGAAAATTGGATCGTTTGTGCTGCTCCAAATACAAATTAGAGGAAGTTGCTTGTAGCGACTAAGTACATGTCTCATCGCCTATAAAATGGGCGAGAGACTTTTAATTTTCGTTAAGTGTCGGATAATGACTAAGAAAACAAACTTGGACATTTATAAAGCTGAATGCGTTTCAATAATGATGGTTGTAATTTACTTGCGATTCATCGTACAATTAACATGCATGCACAAAACGTTTAGCCAATGGTCGTGCGGAAGGAAAATTACACTTTACTTTCGTGGTCGCCTGTTGAATGCACCGCACATTTAGGGTAAGTCAGGAATGTATTCTCTGATTGTATTCAGTGAAACGCCTTGAAGTAAATGCTAACACTAAGAAAGAGTTGCTTTGCTTTTGCTACGGATAATAACAGCAGAGGAGATTCGAGCATATCTATCAGGGGTTCAGATGTAGTACAATCACCGAGATTTAGGAAATCAGCAAACGAACTTGACTACTGCATCTTCTGTTTGCTAAGTATCCTGGCTCGTGCCCTCGCTGATGCTTAGCAGATATAACAATTCCTCATAAATCATCCAATTGGGAATTGTGTGATCTACTTCCAAGTAAATACGAAGAAGTTGGTAGAATCACTCGCATATTTTAAGAATATTTTGCAATAATACAAGCGACAGATTTGGGTTCATAAAAACCACTTGTGTTGCTTACGCTGTAACCGAAAATGTTACAAAGCCTGTCAACTAACCAGTGAAATTTTATCTTCTCAAGATGTAACAGCATGCGTTTTTTATTCAAAACACATCGGACGATATCAGTGGGGGGTTAGTAAGCAGAGGTAGTAACGATGAACCGCAGTGTCGTCCCTTCAAAAACAAAATAAGCAACCTGTGAGCAAATATCAAGCTATCTTTCCCTCGTTGGCCAGTCCAATTTGGTCTTACTCACTCTCATTCCACATTTCAAACCACATAGTTCTTCTACAAGCTGGTAGGAACAATCGTCTGCACTCTGCTGCGAGCATGCACTTCCTTAATTCAGGCACGCCTAAAATTGTGAAAAAGCTCACAACGCTTGCGGTGGTTATTGCTAGCGTCAAGGACGACATGCAGATAAACCAAGTTTATAAGACTTGCGTGGGTGGATCAGAGGCCCATTATGCTGCATTTGTGTGCAAAGACTGATGTTTTTGCGATGGTCACAATTTTTTTGATTTTCCTTCCTGCAGCTATGAGGATGAGCATGCGACTGCAATGACATTTTGCATGTTACAAATACAAAATGGTAATAAGGCGTTAGAGAAGTTATTCATCAAATGCTCACACACATAATAGCGCGATTCTCACTTCGGATACATGATTCGCGTTGCATTACATAAATTAGCTTCAACGGTATCGCTAACCTGCAGCATTGTATTATGTAGTAGAGTAATACCTACCATAGCTCTAAAATAATTGCTTCCTGTTACCGCGCCAACCTTGAAAAGGTTATATTTTATATTTTATATTTTATATTTTATATTTTATATTTTATATTTTATATTTTATATTTTATATTTTATATTTTTGGTATTTTGGATTTATTTGGAGTCAGAATCTAAAACTATAACTTGTGATTCGGAAGAAGTTCTTTTATGGACTTTTAACTCTTATGGGACTAATTAGATGAACTTCAAAAATAACCTCTTCCCTTCTTTACCCACAAATATAAATGACAACACAAAGAAGTCCAACTCATTTTGCAAAATAAAGAAAAGTTAGTACAAAATGGACAAGAGCATAGATAAACAAGATTGTGTAGATACCACCTAATTTGTGTTTACTTAATTAGCGCTATTTTCCTCTTCATTCCACGGATGTTTGCCGTGGTGTCTAACTAGATCATGCAAAACCAATCTCCTAATATTCCTGTGTGGTGGATGACCAAAGGTAGGAAAAATCATTTGCTGCACCGTGTGAGGTAGTTAATACCATGCAGAAAGCATCCGCACCTTAAAATTGGTTAAATCCATGACCCACTGCAAGGCAATTGGGTTTTGACCACTCTAGACATTTTACTCCATTTTTCAAGTGAAATGCATACTTGTCTAATCATCCTGCTCAGTTCAATGGTTGTATACAAGAACTACATTAGATCTAATAAGCATTCGCTGTGTATTCGAGAGCAAAAAATCCAGTCATTAGTGGTACGGTCACTGTTTTCATTTATCTGAAAATTGAGTCAACGAAACTCATGCCTTGGAGGAGTTGCAAGCTACTCATCATTTTAAAAGCAAAACAGATGCTTTTCTCATATTTTCCCAGTGGTCTAGGCAAAGATCCCAAAACGGTCTAAGGAATTGTTTTGGTTTATGTGTGAGTTAAGTGATTTGCCTGCAAACCTATCACTGATCATTTTTATTATTTTGTCGCAACAATAGGTTGAAAGTCACACCTTCTGCGAGGTGCTAATAGCGTTGGTAGCGGAAATGTCACCCAATGCCAAAATGCACACTTCTGGACTTGAACGATCTGACCCAGATACAGTGGTATTACATCGTGGAATAGAAATTGGACTGAGCCACCCACGCTAGCAGACTCGAAGAAGTTGTTTTGTGGGGGAGTTTTGCAAGCACTTATTTGTGCCTACTTAAGCAGAAGGCTTATAGTAGATTTACATTCAAATTAGTAGTAACGAGGCCGTTTGTGTTAAGATATCCACAATGGATCGTGTTACTATAAGATCAAATACGAACTTCCACTGAAGAAGCCTAATTCTTTTTTAAAGGCAATGCCTAAGTGCTCTAGCATTTCGTGCATAATTTGGGACAGCACAGAAAGCGATTATGCCTAGCCGTGTATAAAACTACAGTTCTTCTATAACTAATGGTCGAATAAGTTACCTTTCAAGACTACCACCACTGTACGAGTAGTAGTTTACGCTTGACGATACGAATAATTGGACTGAAGTGGTCGTTAAACGTCAGTTATAACTGCTATTTTCTCTGCACGAAGGTGTTTAAGGTTGAGAGCTTGACTAAGGGGCCCCTCAAAATCTCTCAATGTCATGACCGGAAATAAAGATAAGTTGAAGCCGATTAAGACGACTCGCAATGGTAAATGCTATTCCACCTGGGCTGAATATGCAGCCCTTGCAACCCTAAGGGCACTGAAGAAGGGAGCATGCATGTGCATAAAGCCATGCTAACATATGCAGTGCAGTAAACTTCCTTCCCATTTAAAAGGCCATCTTGCTTTTCGCCTCCAACACACACATGATACTGTTAAAGGCCTCAAAATCTGACTACTACCTTAGTTTAAAATCATGCAGGGAGAACAAGCAAAAGCGGTGTGATCGTAAGCCTACGATAATATCTTATGCAACCGGTATAACACGCTGTGCCATGGGAAAGTACTTGCCAGAATACCACTCTCCCTTCGCCTTTTCCCACCTGCCCACCTGGCACCCACACGCTGCCTGTCTGTTTATGACTGCACGAAGAGACATTCTACTCTGAGAGAAAGGAGGAGCAAGGAAAATCTCGAATACATTCGTTATTTCCTCAAATAGTTGCTTCGGCACCACACCTGTTGCAAACGACAACAACGATCTCAAAGGCTCTTGGTGCTTCTCAATGGCTTCCCATGGTTCCGTTTCTACGTCCACATCCCCCCTTACCATTATTGCCGACGTCAGCAACAATACATGTTGCTTTTAGCGACGGCGATGGTGTGGTTAAGAAAGTTCTTGTATCCAGCGTTGCGAATAGTGCGGCAGCGACGGTGACACAGCCAGCGTTGATCAGAGGTTATTATTATTACTACACAGAAATACTGCACTGACAAGTTTTGCGCACGAAATTGGCACCTGGTGCTACCCACGCATGTCTCCATACTTATCAGAACATAATGCTCCAAAGGAAAAAAACTTTGGAGCGGCAAAAACTTTGGCAAGTTCTTTTCATCAGATTCTTTTCACTAAATGAGGCATCATGCACTACAACAACATTCTCTCTATTTAAATATTCCCGGCGTACCTATTTTCTAAAATTTTATCACGACAACTTTAATTAACTCCTTCTCACCCCATCGCGTAGTGCAGCATCATTCTTTTAGCACTGTTCTTAATTAACTACCTGTTTTGACAAACTGCGACACAAAGGTCGCTTGAGGTCGCGAATGAATGACTGGCTTGTGTGCCCTGCAATGTGGTATGTGACAAAAAGGTGAAATGCAAGCAAAATATTATGAGACCAAGAGTTTTGTTTTTAAGAATGTGGTTCCTTTCAAGCGAAATAATAAAAAAATGAGATGCGAGGGGCTGGCAGGCGGCAGTGATGTCGGTGACGAAGATGTACTAAAGAGATGCTTGCTGGAATAGAGAATGAGGAGCAGTGAAGCATGCATATGTGTGCAACTGCATGCGCGAGACAAAAAACAGTGCTAGTGGTAATTTCAGAGAGAAAAAGGGCAATTGGTATTATACGTGTGCCAGTAGGATGAAATACGGAAATTGAGATGGAACGACATTAGAGTGGGGAAGCATGACCACCTACATAGAAGACTATACATTTCGTTTTACGTGTTAACCTCGGTAGAAGAAAGTGGATGAGAGGATGATACAACGAATGAATGAGTGAATGCAGGAGTGAATAAGGGTAGAAAGGAAGAGCTTCTACTAATAGGGTAGTGGTGGTTGGATTGAAGAGGTGGTAGATGGTGAGGTGTACAAAAGTGGCACTCAGTAGGTGCATGCAAATGAGCAGATAGGTAGATAGAATGGCAATAAGATATTAAAACCACTACGATCACCACCACTCGGAGGCAGACATAATGAATAAGACAGAAAATAAGAAACAACAGTATAAATTTGCGCGAGGAATGCATAAGAAAAGGATAATAGAGTCTTCATGAGCAAGGGAGTTAGGTGGGTAATGCGAATGCGATTTTCGTCACTATGTTTCTCAGAAGAATTAAAACAAACTGAATTGACGACATTTTATGGCCAAATAAAATTTCAAGTTTCTCAGATAGCCACGAACTTAGCAAACCGGATGTTTTTAACATGGTCCTTATGGGTGGCTTTGGTTTGAAGCAAAATATTTTGATGGCGTGAGGAGTATGAGGCAGCCTTATTAGGTATAAAGTAATATTAAATGAGACAAATCAGTCGATTCAATCTGTACTGGCTTAAATCTATTATAGAAAGAAATCATCTTACCGACATTGTGCTTCAGCCAGAATGCGAGTCTCCTTCGCTCCATCAGAATTGTTGTCATTTGTACCACAGGAGCGATGAATTTTGTTTTACGCGACCGACACGTTGAAGCATCTCGTAGAAGAGGTAACAGCCGCGATTAGGCCGCACTCCGCTTCACAGAGAATTAAGGATAGCACAAATCTCGAGGTTTAAGAATGGCAGGAAGCTGGAAATCCGACTCATATCAAATTAGTGCCTAAATTATTTGAGTGTGGAGTTACTGCTGATTTGTAATTGAGGATTCTTGTAATTTTCAAACAAAGTCTCTTAATCTAATCGGTTTTAAGTTTTTGTTAGAGGATGAAACAAAATATGGGGATCGGACACTAGGCTTACTTTCCAGAGCAACCTCTAGTCTCAGTTTTGTACAACAACCCCGTTTGTTTGATAAATGCTGGTTAGGCTTCGGTATGACTTAATTAGTCAGCACTTCTGAATTACTTCATAATAGTATAAACCGCTCAAGGAAAGTGGTTTCAACGTACAAAATAGCCAAATTTCTAGACTTGCAAACGATTGCGCCTTCTCCCACCAACTTTTATTTTCATTGCACTAGTTGCGTGTCCTCTGATCGGCAGACTTGCGGTTTTCTTTAAATGTTCCAGGCAGGCAGTTCTTCAAGTCTCTTGCACACACCCGCGACTAGTCCTAGTAATAATCATACACTATTTGTTAAATGCGCAGCCAGCGCCTTCCATTAGCATTGATATTAGCGGCGATTGGACTAGTCATTTGCACTTGCACAAGCCGTCAGTTCTCGTTAAGAAATCAAATTATGACAACTCTGGTCGACGTAGGTGCAACTTTGTAGAAATCGTGACAGAAGCTGCATCTGTCTTGCGAAAATATTAGCATATTGCATTTAAAGGAAGTGTGTGCTACTATGAATTCACGAAAGTGGGGTAATCATGTTGCTAATCACCAACACCGTTTGCAAACATTGGCGCTTCTTTGCAATTCGCTCGTGTAGTTTTAATTGCTGCACAACACCGCTGCCTTTTTTCTGTGTTGCTTTGGCAACATGTGTCTTTCACATAAGCGCTCACAAAACATTCATTCCGTTTGCTTTATGTTATGAAGATTCAGTCGCTTGGGCATGCATCGCATGAGTCCGGCTGCAACCTGAGTGAAATTGTGTCCAAGTACAAGCAAGCCTGTGAGTATTAAGTATTAGTAGTAGATTAAGGCCTAAGGTGGGAGGTTTTGTCCTTATTCGACCCTTTATTTTTGTGTCGCATGTTTTTACTTGCTTACTCAATTAAACCCAACTTGTGTACCTACAGCGTGACCCGTTTTGACCAGTCAAGGGTAACGCCCGTTTTTTGCATTTTTGAATGCCACTGACAAGTTTGTGTGACATTTCTAAGTCCTCTCTTCGACGTCAACCTTGCTACCTCTCTTTGGGTATGGTTTAGATCGAGGTTTCATTCGTTCGGTTTGTTAACATCCTCCATCGTTATTCGCAGCAAGCCCTTCTTTGCGCACTAATAGCGATCCTCTTTGTTTATGTCAGGAAGGGATTGCCACAGGTGAAATGAGGATGAGGTGGAACAACCGGACCAGGAGAGAGGGATCCTATGTCACCCACTACATCAGCGAGGCTGTGTTTTGTGTTGATTGGGAGCAAGCAGTTTTTGAGACGGCAACGCCTCCTTCACCACTGACCCAAATCAACGGCGACTATGTAGCCAAAAATGTTGCAAATGATGAAAATTTTTGATGTAGAGGCAATGACGTCTGATCCTTTGCTTTCTTTCAACTCCTATGCTGCCATTTTCCTCCCATTAAGATGATGGCTTTTCTAGAGTGTCTCGTCAAGGAAAGTCTGAGTATACAGCAAGAGTACCAGCTTCATGTGTATTCTTGAACGCACTTAATGCAATTAATTGTTTTGATCATGCTTCCAACATTTGCTTGGACAGTGGGATAGCTAAAAATGAATGAACAGATGTCCGGATAAATAAAGAAAAGTATATACAATGAGCCTTACAAATTCTGCTCAGCCATCAGAGCTTAGCATACATCCATTTTCTTCTCCAGTCACTACATCCTTACACCTCTTTCATTTTCTTTTGACAGGACAATTGTCATTTTCACCTGCTTCAAAGAGGTTATCACCCCTTCTCCTCCCTAGAAAGGAGTAAAAATGGCGCATGTAAATGAGAAGAAATAACGATAAAAATAAGGGTAGTGGGAATTGCAAGAACCGGCAGTTTTGCGTAGAATAGGAATCTGCATTAATTATCCTCATGCATTGGCCATAGTATAAGTCAGATCCTCAAGATTCATCCAGGGAGCTAAAATTAGCCATCTCCGTTTCTTCGGTGCAGCGATGAAAGAGCATTTGTCATCTCCAAAGCCCTCATCGCACCCTGCCAATCTTAGTGCATCCAGAGTAAGTCTTTCCTTATCTGACTGCAGGCAGGGAGGGTTATGCATTGTCTTCGTGCTGCACAAGGCAGCAAATGTCCGTGTTATGCCGGCAAAACTAGTTCACCTACTGTCAGACGTGCTTTAAGACAGCCCTGTGTAATTGCGAACGTTGGCAGCAGTTAATTAAGTGCTTTTGCGAGGCCTTAGTTAGGATTGCTTTTGAGAACATAATCCAATCGCAGTGCGGAATTGAGTTGGTGTGGAATCATTGACTCTCCTAAAGCGAGGTCTCCTTGTTACAACAACCTACAGATTAGGACTTTCGCATCGGCCACGTGTAGGAGTCGGCAGCTGGTGAGGAAGAACAAAACAATTGTCTTCAGGGGGTGTTTTTACTTGCCTCCACCACCAATGTGTCTCCCAGCGACTCTCCAGTAGATGAACTGATCCCAGCCGAAGTTGCATGCGCGAGTGCTGTGTATTCGTTCGCTATCCTCCCACCAGTATTCCAAGTCGCAAAGACTTTGGAACAAATGTTTGCATTATTTGGTATGCTTGTTTGGTAGGTCGGTCAACGCAGATTGATCAACAGCGAGGAAGAATTTGAGAGCACAAGTCGAACTAACGAACCATTGCCACCAAGTAGAGTCTGCGATCGACAATCTCTTGTTTAACAGTTACAGCACGTCCAGCTGAAATTTTAGACGTTGTTATAAATAAAAAAGCACAACACAGAGGCAGACAAGCCTCTAAAATGTAACCCAAACTGCAGGCTGATTCCGTTGCAAAGCTAAGATGCATGAAACAACGTGATTAATTAAATTTACTCGTTAAAACATTTATTGTTATCGGTACAAAGACAACATTTCGAAAGTAGCAACAAGCGCAGAAATATCACTTTATGTTTCGTTGCAAAGTGCATTCTTACGAAACAACTTTTGACTTCATTACCACCAAATTTAACAAACATGAATTTATGCAAAGAGTTCGTTATTGGCATATCAAGCCTAGGCATTCAAATTTTAAGAAATACGCAATGAGGATATCTTTAATCTTTGATAAAAAGAGTTTAGGCGAAGGATCGTTTCAGTTTAAAACGTAGTTTTCGCAAGGAATTCTGATGACTTTCCGTCCTTAAAAACAAAGTTTTTGGAGACTTCTCATTAGATTGCCACATGCAAACAGCAAGCATCTCCATAGCTTCCCAAAATTTTTCTAAAACGATTAGCAGGACGATGCAAATGCAATAAGTTGAGTAGCCTCATGACTTGCAATTTCGGTTAAGAGCCAAACAATTGACAGTTGTGCTTTTGCTAAAAGGGCTAACCTCCATAACTTGACAGTAGTCCAAGTCTTCTTTTTTTGCCAAACATGTGCATTTTCTCTGTGAGCATTATGTCTTCTTTTGCCTTCAGGAAAGGTTGAGATGCTATTAGTTGAATTATTAACCCTCACATTAATAGATGGCCAACTTGAGTCTTGGTGATTGTGAACTCGTATGCTAGTAGCCCTAGTCCCTACCGTGTGTTGAGGATGTGATACCACGAATCTGAGGTCACCATGCCTGGCGAATGCACCCCTAGCCTAGACACAGCATAATTCTTCTATTGAAATCAGCAGTAGACGAAAAACCCATATATTATAAAGCATCATGCACAACATTCTAAAACAAGGCCTAATTTTATTGCACTCAGTTTAAGTGTTTATAGGAATTCGGCTTTGGAATTATAAAAATGTTATTTGATAATTATGTATATGATCGTTATTTCGCACTAACAATATTTATTTCTGTAGTTGATGATCAGGAAAAATTTATTGCCTTGGAACATACGATTCCGCATCCGATCCAAAAATTCAATTTCTGCTTCGTCATCTCGCTACTCAGTTGTGGATAAGATTTTTGATTTGCACACAGACCTGTACCAATGCTCAGGATCTCGATGGCTATCATTATGCATGCCTGGCGAATGACCACTTTATTTGCGGCTGTTGTTCCTTGAAGCCACTGTGCACGGGATTAATACTTTTATCCCACACCAGTTCTACCTCCTCCACACAAAATTAAGAAGATTTCAAGCGTAATGTGTCAAACAAAACGCATTGGGAATCGCTACATAGGATAAAATTTGAGAGTAGCGCTGTTAGTGGAGCCAAACGTCGCATTTAAATGCAAATCCGTTCAATATGTCCATCACATCTAAAATTGTCCAGCCAGCATGAAGACATTTAGGATGTGGCATGTCAATAATAGAAGTGCTGATGCATCTAATGCATTGAGCAGATCACTTTTTTATGGGGTAACACAATGTTTCGTCTACTAAGTGTAAAACACAAAATAAAAGTCAATAAATACTTCTTTGTCGCATACATTTCTCTGCTGCTTGCTTCTACAGCTAACGGAAATCGAACAATAGAGGATAAAATCCGACTAGCAAAAGCGCTTTGGATGCGTCGTTGCCGCATACATGACCCACTCAGATTGTCACAAGAGTAAAGTGCTGATCATAATTGGTGCTTAGTAAGGAGCTTTTTAAACTATTCCTGGTAACATACGCTTTGGAGAAAAAAACAAAACTTCAAAGCTTAACAATTTTCTTTAAGATATTATTATGGTAGCAGCAACAACGTTGCTAACGCTGGAGGGTTGCTTCCATGTTCCTTTCCGTTTTGCTTCTTAGTCCTTCAGACTGATAAGCAGCGTCGCAGTAGAGTCAGCGTAGCATGCACGTTCGCCATCTTTTTACATGGCTGTTTTCTTCTCGAAGGGATAGTACCGCAGCTCATATTATCACCACAGCATACTCTGCTAGGTACGTAATTCCCGAATTGTTCTCATACACTGATATTGGGTGCAAATATCCCAAGTTTCCGTTGGCAAATAAACCAGGCGTTCTCAACAACGTACTATTTTATGGCGGCAACAGGAGGGTCAAGTACGGAAAGGTCTTTGTTCCCGTCATTCTTCAATTAGAGCCACATTGATCCTGACTTCATTGAATTAAGTTCGAATGTTGGAGAATTGGATAAACACAACGCAGACGTAATTAGGCTGAGAGCAGTAGGATTTACTTGTTTCTTCATTACTGTTTGTGGACGGAGATCCAATTCGACCTACAATGCGATAGTGGAAGTACTGAGCATTGTGTGCCTCGTTCTCAACTGCATCGGGTTATTACAGAGTCGCGAATACAAAGCTGAAGCGTGCAGTCTTAATGTGTAACTACTTGTCTAATTGTCGATTTGTAGTTCATGATTGCTTCATGCGCGTGCGTGTTGCGATACCCTTGGTGTCATATCCATTTTATACAGCGACGTAAGGAGACAGTCACAGCATGATTCCCATGCTTTGCTTCTCGAAAGGTTAAGTCTTGCCTTTACCACCGACGAGACATGTTCTGATGCGCATACTTACCTTATAATTTCCAAACTGATTATGAGATGTGCTCTGTTATTTTCTTATGTGGTTTAGGTTGACTGGTACCTGAAAATCCCTGCAGAAACAAAAAAGTATTTCCTAGCCCTGAAGCCTTAAATGTCACTCTTGGCCGCCCCATGTCTTGACGCCATGAGCGGGAAAGGTCTACAATATGTTGGGATAGAGATGCCTTGGAGGAACGCATGATGGGCGATGGATTGCAAATTGAATGGGCAGCAAAGATTGAAATCTCATCATGTCATGGCAGGATAAATGAACGCACTAAGCCTCCCTTTATAAGCACTGCATCATACGTGCACCCACATCTACAAACGGAACGATTTGCACCCAAGCGTATTTTTAGGAAATTAATGCACTGTGTTCGTGAATAATTCCGAAACCTGTGCAATCTAATAATATGCCCTCTGAAAAGCACCGGTAGGGCAAGTCGCGCGCTACATGGTTTTGACACTGGAAGCAGTTGGGGTGCTTCACCTTAAGAAATCGCCATTGCCTGTGGAAAAATCAGTACGATCATTCAATCGTATGACCGCAACGTTGCATAGACACTCTGTAAATATTACTAATGGCGATGTGGCGCAAAAATGCCTACCAAAGACAGATGGACCAATCTCGCAGGGTTCATAGAGTCCTTACAAAGTCATCCGCACATCACATTAATTAGCACGAACTTGCTGGGGCAAGCGCCGTCGAAAACAATTCGCATGCCATGTAGGATGCAATGTGAGACGTAAATTATGCGAGGGGCGTTGGGAACTTAAGAATTAAATAACCCCAATAAAGGGCCAAGATGAGGATGATTAATCATGGGCCACGGAAATCAAGTGCTGATAGGAAATAAGCACAAATTTACTTTGAGTAGCCGAAACGCTTGTCATTTACTTACACACTGATATCGAGAGGAGCTTTATTAAATTAAATCCTCAGACCAGTAAACCCAAGGCTACGCGCCCATAACTTCATTCTTAGCGCATAGAGCAGCTGGACAATCAGGAACCAAGCAGCTCAACCTCATTCATTCTTGTTGTGGGAGAACTGAACTCGTATGCAAGATATGGACATCTTTCGTATAAACAAAAAGAGGGAACTTAAAACTAAAAACATCACTTATGCATACTTTATGGAATGCGTTATGGATGAGAAGCAACGGTCAGTAATGGAGCAAAGTTTTCTTCAATGGTCGCATATTGTGAGCTGTGAATATCCTGCAACATACACGCTTTTGGCATTCGCACTGACTTACATGAATTTCGTGGCAGTGTTGTGTTCCATCGCTATGTGCAATAGGTAAGTAATTAATGGTATTGCATCATATGCGTTCATAATGCAATCATAAACAGCGAGGTAAAAAGCGTTGACAGATCAGATAACAATAAAATTAGTACATACCAAGGAATCAAATGAGGATTTGTTCATTGAAAACGCACACTCAAGCATACCATCGGGCGACGGTTTAATAAGCTTGGTGCGACTAACAGCGAGATTTACAATGATCATTCTTCCCACTGTCGCACTGAAGGCCGAATTGGGACCCAGTCCTTGAGAGTGGAGTTTTGGTTTGAGAACGATGTAAAGTTCACCTCGAAGCAGAAGCAGGTGACTTTCACTCCAGTCAGTCTAACTGCATCTTTGTAGTTTCTGCCCAATTTTCTGCATCTCAACTGCATTTAATGAAGTCAGGACCAATGAGGCGCCACTTGAAGAGTCGTGAGAGCAAGGCCCTTTCAGTGCGTGGCTCTTTGATACTGTAGCGAAAAAGCCGTTGTTGAGAAAGCTTCTATGCAAAACACTTATTCTATTAACGAAAGCACAGCATATTTGCATCTAACACTATGAAGATCATGGTATCAAGAGAAAGAAAGCTAAGACTTGTGCTGGCCTGACGTAGCTAATGTGTGCTACCTGAGGTTATGATTAGTGGCTGCTAAGCTCGACACGCAACTGCACATAGCAGCTACATATTGGCAGAGATGTTATTTTGGAGAGGTCAACCCACTATGTGTGTCACGATCCTAAAAAGTAGCAAACGCATTGGCATTGCATTATTTTTCTTTATTATTGCTTCAATAATGGGATTCGTGGCAGACAAATGGATCTGCGAATGCAAGGGCTGTCAAATCGTGAAATACTTAACGACAATGTATGAAACATGTGGATAAGTGAGCATCGCAAAATAGTTGGCCACATTCTGCTAGCAAAGCAGAATAGCTAACAGCCACTAATGAGATTTGCATTGGAATTTTGCTATAATTACAACACAGACTTGGTTAAAGTGATGTATTTTACTATGGACATTCACTTCTAGTGTTTGCATTTCTCATCACCATCGGAATGGCAGCTTTGAGTTACTTTTTATTGCAGTTTGTTCAGGTACTCATAGCTTAATCCAAAGGAAGTAAACTAGGTAGGTGTGCTGCAATTTGAAACACTTTAGTTTACTTAGTAATTATAAGTTACCGTTTCTGGCTGGATTTCTGCCGATTGGCTTGCTCATTTGGATGTTTGTCCGGCATGGTGACTATTCGACCGGCTGATTGGATAACTGGCTCATCGCATGACTTCCTGCGCCGCCATCCAAGCTACTGCTGCATGGATGTTCAGCCCTCCGCAGGTTGACTAAAATAACGGAAGCAGGCAGAAATTTATGGGAAAAAGGAGTTGAGGCTTTATGCAAATCGCAGCAATTTATTTCGTGCCTTTAATTTTCTGCCCGTCTAAGGGTAACAGTAGGACTCATGAATCGACCACGAATGTAACACTGGATTAGGTAGTGCGATGCAGGAATTGCAAACGCGTTGACGATTTGTTTTTGCCTTTGATAGCCAGAGCAGAATGCATAAAATAATTCTAGTTAAAAGGCGTTTCACTCAAAATTATTTGAAACTCGTGAAGGATTTGTGCGAAAACGAAAACACGTGTTACAATCTGGCATAAAGAAACGACATAAGCAAACGTGCGCAGTTATCGTATTCGTAACCCACCATGTAAGTAGTCCGCAGATGCAAACATCCGACCGCAGCAATTATTTTATTTCATCAGGCATAGTGAGGTTCCACACCGGTCTGCGTGTGTATTAAGGCCTTTATCTGCCTTAATAACGATTGTCTATAAACTTGTCCTCATGAAATTACTCTAATTTTATAGGGTTTGAGTCAAAAAAGGAGATAAACGAGGAATCTGCTGCATCAACGGCAGCGCTAGATGGTCATCCTCTGCTAAAGTAGTACGAATCTTCAAGATTGGCTCGAACCACCGAACTCACTATTCCCATCGCCAGAGAAAGTCCCATAAGCTATGCGCTTTCCAGCCTAATTCGGTCTTTTCTGAAGTAGTCATCAGCATCATGCTGAAGACTAGATTAACATATTGCCGCACTACATATTCCCACTTCACATGAAAGACAACACGCAGACGCTATTCGGGAACCCCATTCATGGGTATTAGAACTGGTCCAAAATCCACACTGTATTAATGTCATATCGTCCAGACAACTCATCAGGTTCGCAACAATGTTGCATCAGGAGCTGGGTTACGGTGTCACAATTTAGAATTCCTAGACAGACGATTAGATCCCGCTTCTCCGAGTTGTGTTTCGAAATCCCGCTGGCTGTTCCCTGATTTCGGAACTGTATTGCATAACAGGCGGAGCTTTGCGATCAGAACTCGGCAGGTTTGATGTGTTTACATCAATTAAACATACGCGGGCAATTCTCGACCACTTATGGGTCTATTGTCATGGATGATTTACATGTATATGGCACCTCTCTTCGCCACATCTACTCACTTCTCCAGGTCTATATTTCTCTTAGCAATTTAGATCCCAAGTGGAAGACTAAGCAGATAAAATAACACACTTGGGTCAAAGCTCTTAGCGAGGTGTGGATATCTCCGCCGTTTAGGTAGGCGTAGTGTCCGCCACCACATTGAAATCGAAGAAAATGTGCATTGCGACGGACATTCGTTTTGGTTAATGGCAGCGGCATTTAACTACTGACTGGGATAAATAGTCTATGTTAAGGGGTACGATCGTGCTTATGTGTGCTGTCTGAGAGGAAGTTATTAGCACTAAGAGAGGACTATTGCTGAATGGAATGTAAAAATATTATCACTGCTACAATAGCGTTGTAGACGGGTAATGGTCGGTAATGCTGGTTGCGTTTTCTGTGTTGCCATGAGAAAACCTAAAACAGGTCTTCCATGCATTTGTTTTGCAGGTGAACGAGAAATCAAACTATCTTTATCGACTACTGTTGCGGGTACTATTGTTTTTGATAGTAGAGTACAGAATTGCTCAGTTGCAATTGGCAGCGCCCTAGATCACGCCGAGGGTGATGATCGGAAAGCAACTATGGCCCATTTAATGGTCATTTTTAGTCAGTCAGTATTACTGTCAGACAAAATGGCGGAAAAGTGTCTGCCAATTTTGGCATGAAACGCCCTAGCAAGGCGTCGTTCCATTTTTTAAAATATCGATGCATTTGATTCTCGGATTTGTAAGAATTAGTGTAACAGCAACGGCCCCTCTTCCAATTAACAGCGTGTTTCATTCTACCAGCATCGAATAACCGATATTAACCCAAATAGGCGATTGCTAAAAGCTGATTAATTTATTGGCTTAAAAAGACGTGACTGTCTAAACTGTCTAGCAACCTAGATCAAGGCAAATACCTTTTGGATGCGGCGCTATGCGTAGAAATTTAACACAATTTGTGTCTCAGAACCATAAAACGCTCAAGTTTAGGTTCCTAGTCGACTCACTGAGAACCCTAATTTTCTTCGTTCATGCCACTTAGTTTTGAAAAACAGTCAGCGGATTCAGGGATCACTTTCATGCTACAAAGACGACGTCGCAAAGGCATGGATTGCGTTGTTTGTTTTATCACAAGGAGGCAGAATGCAAACATGCTGTGATGGAAAATAGTCTGACTTCAAACTAAATGCGCATATTTGCCAAAGATCTTAATTCTAGATGACTACCACTCCATCAAGTCACCACATGGTTGCGTTTATTGTTAGAGTGTCAAATAACAAACAGGAATTATACCGTTGGAGGGCAAAAACGAAATCGCTAATTCTTCAGTGACCGTACTCTATTCACCTACATTGTCACCTGCGCATACAAGTGCAGCCATCAATAGGAAAGAGAATGGAAAACCAAAATTGAGCATAAGAATGCGATGGGGTGAAGCAACCATTTTCTTCCGTTTACTTTGCAAAATAATATAGCAAATACCCACATGGACAAAACCAAACAAACTTCATTTCCCAGTCAGTGACCATCAAAGGTCAATCGCCTCCTAAGGCAGTTGGATTTGAACGGAACTTGATGTCTTGATGCCTATTAACCTTTTGCTCAGTTTTCTTTGAAGCTCCGATCTTACTAGGGTCCTTCTTTTTTGTTTCACTAAGTTTAAATGACGAATACCCAGCAAAAGTAGCTGCTGAGCCCAATTGGCGCTCGATGCGAAAACAGTACTACACATAGCATGCAAATAATTCATTGCTAAATAAAGAATCGCAGAGAAAGTACCCTTATCTTGAGTGAGCAAATAGTTGCTTTAATGCACACACCAGCGCAATTTTATGCATTCATTGTGCAGACCACCAGATGTCGGGCCACCAAGTTTATGACTCCCGTTTGAATTCGTGATCACACCAGGTAAGGTCCCTTTGAACTCTAGTATTAATGCGCTAATTCTTCTGCAAAATTAGATAAACAACACTGGTGGGTTCTAACGCTGATTTTTGGCTGGCTGTTAGGCTAAATTTTACCACGCCGTACGGCTCTTTATTACTTAAAGTGATGCACGGACGGTGTCACGATTTTAGTGCTTACAACCCAGCGTTTTATTATAAAGTTGGTAAGATGAAAAACTGAACCCCTTTTAAGCATTTTCAGAATTTCAGAAACCAACCTCAAACATAATCGTGGCTCAAGGATCTTGATAGCTTCTTGAAGATTTCTGTAAAAAGGAGCGCACGTGAATGCATACCATTAGCTGGACTAACACTGAATTCGACTCTGACAATTTACCTCCTTTTGTAAGATATGCATAATCTCACCAAATTTGTTCTCCTCTTAATATGAATCCTTTTACTATTAGTTAACGCTTGAAGTATCCAGCTATTTTAAAGATAGTAAACAGCTCACGCTGCGTCGCACTTCTCTGACCTTCATTAGCATAGTTCGGCACTCTCGTAAGCGACGTATTTCTCTCCTTCCTTTGTTTCATGGAGCACTCGGTTCGCGGTTCAGTAATGATAAAATCGTTGCAGAGGAAAGCTTTCACTTTTGCGTTAAATGCGCATCGTTATGCACTGCCTTCTTCTTGGAACGCCTTTTAGCCCGTCCATATCCAACTTAGTGCCTACTGATTAAGCGTTCTTATACTTTCTGGAGATTTTATGAACAATGAATCTGAGCGGATTTGAGTCAGACAGGAGTCAAACAAGATTATGTCAACTGATTTTAAAACAAAACACGGAGAAGTAGGATTTGATTGTTGAGTTAGATTGCTTAATTGTGGCACCGTAAATCAGCTTCTGATGAAGTGCCTGGACGATATTTCCCTTATATAGTAAAGGCTCCCTACCAATTTTCGACACTTGTGGATGGGATTCCTTTAAGGCTTCTGCTCGCCATCTTCTATGGAGAGCAGAGAGATGCGTTGCGCAAAAATATGCTAAGTTATTGTATAGGATAATGCTGATGTCTACTTCAGAAAAGACCGATTTCGGCTGCAAAGCGCAAAGCTTATTAGATCTGTTCTGGCAATGCAAATAAATGAAGAGTTTTAGTGGTTCGAGCCAATGTTCAAAATTCCTACGTCGTTAATAGAAGATAAGCCATTAGTGCCGCCACCGGTCGAGAAGCATTCTCGTTTATCTCTCCCATTAACTCTTATACATTTTAAGAATGGAGTGATTTGGTGAGGGTAACTATATTAACAATCGTGATAGAGGTAAGCACAGGTCTTGGTATTTGCGTCCAGAAGTCTTGGCCAACGCGAGGATGGTTGACGAGGTCTCCGTCTTCTATTTTGCATTAACTTACTTATCGTTTCCTGGATGAACTAGCAGAGTTTTCAGAAATGCGCTTCAATGTCTCAGAATTTTCAAAACTGCGTACAGATAACGGTGTGACAAAAAGCTCCAAAGGCGGAGCACTTGTCCATAATTATTTCGTCTTCATAAAGTCTTGTTAGTTCCCATTTATTATTTGATTTATATGTCAAAAGTAATACAGCGATTAATTTATACAATCTATCAATCTTTCTGCAGCAAAAATAGAAAAGAGTATACATGCTACGGCGTCTGCGTATCCAATTCACACATCAAGCCTTGTGGTGATTCTTGACTTGATGCCCCCTACTACCTTAAGGGGAAAATCACTGCATCTCGGGCTAAGCTAAGCAAACACTTTAGAGAGCCTGATACTTTGCGCAGACAGGTGTAAGCTGATTAAACGATTCGGTTATTAATGTACATATTGTGCTGCGTGCGCTTGAGGGTGTGATCGATTCTACATGGCACGGAATGCAAATTCAAATATCACTAGCAAATTAGTTCTACGACAAGCATTTTTGGCTCCAACACGTGCATTATACCCCACCTGACCTCTCATACTCGTCCACAGGGATGATGTCTCTGTTGGACCCATTTCTACAGATATCGTGGATACAAACTCGATGATATTCAAATCAATGCACGCGTAAATACCGGCTTATAGTGGTTGCTATTAATCACAAGAATATTTTTAAATGTTCCAAGATCCCCTCCCCAAACAGTCGATTCGCATGGTCAGTCCTTTCATTTTCTTCCCAGATCGGCCGTATCCAAAGGGATTATTGTGATTTCGGAGTCAAGGCATAAGCAATCCTGATTGCTTCAAGATACAGCCGACACTGCAAATCCATGATACCAAAGGCATATCTGCGCCAGAATGCGTGCTAGCCTAGCGCTACTTGAGCCAAATATGGCTACTAAGGAAATTTGTCAGTTAAACACCTAGTCTTTTTTATTCCCTTCTTGGTATTCTTTTGTTTTTAGCTTCACAACACTGCAAAAATAGTAACGGTGTTAGTAAAGCAAGTGTTTGTTCTTGACTGTTGTTTTATGGCGGATCCTGCGTTCGGATCGCTGATAATACAGGAAGATTACCACTAGAGTTAACTTACGATAGCAAAGAACGTGCAAGTTAAGGCTATTTTTAATATTGTGTTCACGCTTAGACCCATAGAAGATTCTGAATCCCCTCAAGGTCCCTGATAAGAAGCGAATGTGGCGGGTGAGGCCTAATGCGTTGAAAGCAGTGAGGACGTCAGCCTGCCACTTACTCGGCTCTACATGGTGCTAAATTCGTTGCGCACCCAAAGTATGACGAGGATGATCTTTTCCTTACGAAGCCTTTAGTGATAGCCATGGAGACATGAGTGAACAGCACAGGTTGCTAGCTTTGCGCGCTAGTCTTGTCGCTCAGCACCGTAATTCTGTGTTGGAATAGTCAGCCGCATCCATCGTCGCCTCCACAATGCGCAAGTCATGGTTGTTAGGGGCTCTCTAATTTCATAAGCAAACTGCCATCGGTGCTTGCTGGCGGTAGCAATAATGGCGGGGGAGAATGGGCTTGTAGATTGTGTCGCTATTTGGGTAATGATGGGTGTAGAACGCTACATCTTCCCTCCCCACAATTTCGCCTTTGTTGCGGCTGCAGTTTTTTGGACTTGTCGCCTGTGGCGTCATCTTCTTACAAGAGGTAGTTTTGAGCCATTTCAATTAATCCGTCTTTTGATTTACCGTTTTGACCCGAATGCCAGGACTTGAGTTGTATTGGAAGAGAACCGTAGGGAGTCCTGCAAACACGATCTCCAGCCACTTTGAAGGCATCGTCCATATAGTAGCGCTGATGTGTTGTGATAGCAAAAGCGCGATGATTGAAGATGTGCTATCAAACTGACATCCACAGACGCCATTTGGTAGCAGTTTTCTGCTGTTGAATGCACCAATCATCCACTCTTTAATGTCTGCTTAGTAGTTTTGCCGTGGACCTCATTCATCGTGCAGGCATCACTGGCTTAGATCGTCTTATGACTTCCAAGTTATGTATAGCTGAAACGTGAAGGCGATTGTGCCAAAGGAGAGGAAAGAGGCCCAACCTTAGTAACTACAGTCATTTATAAGGCGTAGGTATCAGAGTGAGACCACTTCCATTTGATTTTTCAATCCGTAACAAATTCAAATCTATATATATATATGTAACTTGATCTGGAATGTTCTTTTGGATGTTGCATTGTCTGTATAATTTTTTATTTAGCAGAGTTGTGCTTCCTCACTGTGGAATATGACATTGCCTTGACAGCTTGGCCTCACGCAATTGTGCCTAAGCAACGCTCACACCTACCCGATAATATAAGCCTTTTTTGCTTAAGAAAAGGAAGCAGAAATTATCAATTATGAATAGTTTGATATCGAATTTCGCTATATGGGTTTCTTCAAGTAAACTTCTTGCAGGCTAGCCTTTCCCACAGCTTGGGTCTATTTATTCCCACGCCGTTAACCGTTAATGCAGATCAAAATCAACATAATGCCTTTGGGATTGTGTAAGCTGTTCAACTATTTCTGCTTTTACAAGGGGTCCTATTAAGATGCTCACTCTGCCCATGCTAAAAGTTCTGCCCCGAACACAAACATCTCGACCGTTTTCAACTCGCTGGTTAAGTTCTCTTGCACAGTAGGCAATGCCTATTTACTGATTCGAAGTAATATGAAGTCAGAGAAAGATGATGAGATAGCAGCTCTCTTCCTATCGGCCTTTTCTGTGCATGCAAAGGCATTGACACTTTTTTACACATTAATTAGTATGCATAAACCCCTTCATCCACCTTCGACGTGCATTATATTGCATCCACTGCAAACAAAGCAATCAATAGTTTACCAGAGATATTATAGCGACTGGTTTTGAGGTGTGTGCGGCAGACAGGCAGCTGGATTTGACTTTACACTAGCGTGTAATATCTAAGCAAGTTCAAATCGGTAGCAAAAGCCTTCTGTTTGCCAGCAACATTCGTTTTTGATGTGTCAGCTTCCGATTAACGAGTTGATCGGAGTATTTTTTACTAAAAGTTGTGGTTGAAAACAATTTATTTGCCGTGCTAATTTAATCTGGGACGTAAACTGGTAAGCATGCTTAATTCCAGGTGTTTTGTCTCTTTGCTTTCTTTGCATGATGCAGAACGAGTGACACGAGAGTGATGGTCATTTCAAAAGCAGGATAAACTCGAATTTCAAGCCAGACAGACTTGAATAGCAGTAGACTTTTCAACCACTTTGTTTTTAGTGTTAATTTTGGGCGGAAACCTGAAATGCCGTTACAAATATTACTGTTTTGGTGAAGACCCATGTTTATGCATAATTTGCACTTATAAACTACCGCATGCATTGTATAAGCCCTTGGAAGTTATCACGGGCCAGTTCAACCGTCCAATAACGTGTAATGTTTAGTGCCTTGGTCTTTTCTCTCTGTTCAAGAGGTGTTTGTGTATCACGGCGCTATGCACCCTATCTCACCATTCCCTACCTACGGAATGTGTTTGATGTGAGTCAGTTACGTAATCCGCTTTCGTGGCTGGCATAATTAATCCGTCTTCATTTGTCAAAGCATTCTGCGCCATTTCTTCCTTGCCTTCTCTTTAGCATTATGAAAACGGTTCAAAAGCATACAACACCTTACTTAAGACCTATAATGTGTTAAGACTTGTCATCCTAACAATCCAATTCAATCAAACTTACTAAATACTTTCCAGTGGTCAATGGGACATCCCTCTGCAACCCGCAATTTGCCTAGAAGCATGCGCTGCACCTAGAATTCAGAGAATTTTGAATTGCCGACAAAAGCGCATAAAAGTTAAATTAATTTTATTAATTTTATTGCTGTGGATAATTTTGACGATATGCACACAGGTCTGGGTAAAAATCCGCGGTCTCGCAACTCAGCATCGATGAATCAGCATGTCTCGACATGTCCATTCCTATAGTCGCAAACTAACACATCATATGAGTTATGCATGCACCCATAAGTGAATCTCTCGATCAAGAACGGAATAATGTATAGACTGACCTATTAGGACTCATTCTCATTAATGTTCAAGAAGCTGTGAATGCACTGGAGACGGTGTTTCACTTTGCTGCGGACCATCGTTTTGTCTAAGGAATTTTGAGGCCGCCTGCAGTAAGACTTTTTCTAACCTTTGACTCTACCCAGCATAAATAAAGAAGAATTCAACAGATAATAGTATTCTTTGCATCTCTAATTCCTCCCCATAATTCGCATGGGCCGTCATGTGTTAGGATGTCTGCAGGTTCATCTGTTTGTGTTTACACACTGATTGCACACATTGTGGAAAGTTGTGAGTAGTTATGCGATTCTCCACCGATATTTGCTCAAAATTTGAATCATATTCTGCGCAACATCTAAGCACTGAGAAGTTCCTAACTTTTCATTAATCTGCCTCCTTTCTTCTGTTGCTACCTTGCAGTCAATTCAACTTGCTCACTGAGTACAATCGTTATAAGATGATGAAAGGATACACGCACATGCGCATGAATCAGTAGATTTGAATAAAGAGCAAATAAAGTGTGCCGAATAAAGACAAATTTGCATAATGGCGTTGCGGCTGCTTTTCAGCATGAGAGAACACATTACAGTTGTTAGATGAATGGCGAATGACGCAATGCCAGCACCATGGAAGCCTATAATGAAAAGAAGTACACTCAGTAGGCGGAGGGTATCGTCCTCGACATATCATTTTGGGATATCGCTAACCCACGCAAAAGTGTAGGCAGGCGCTACCGCCGTGGAAGCAAAGGGGATTCCAGTGTTTATGGAATTGAGACCAGATCCGCTGGTAGTTAGAGCGCTTTCTTCCTTCCCACCACCTTCTTCACCTCCTGCGCCATCTTCCCTGTCTGGTTAACAAGCACTCTATTGAGAAATTCATTTGACGCACAACGAATGCTTTTCCTGAGGTTAGTAGAAAGTAGCACTTAACAACCGCTATGGGGTAGACAGCTGAGTGTATGCTTCCAAAATAATATGCAGGAAAAGAGTTGAAGAGAGGTGCCTTAGGCACCAGCCTACCGGCGGGTAGTGTTTGAACAGTTTTGACGCAGTACAAAACCCTGATATTTTCCTTAAATCCCTCAAAATGTACAATGTATGATTTGTTAGGATCCGGAATGTTGAGAGCGACTGCTCCAAATGAGAAACCTTTAATTCTATAAATGGGACGGCTGGAAGGATCAACCGGATTTGAATGCAGTCTGATTTGGTCTGCATGGAGGATGGCCAGACCCTGGGTGTCCCAACTAAATTGATAGGTCTGAGGACCCACGTGGCTCCACTTAAAGTGACGCAAAAGCAGGGTCACTTCTGTTTCGTTGGCATCAGTCATCACCACTCCTAGTGGAGGCAAAAACATTGTTAGTTGAATATGCTCTGACTACATCATCGTTACCATCTAGTCAAGGGAATGCAAAAACCGTGTTACCTCAAATGTGTCCACGCCTTGGTTCAGAACGCGGAAGATGAATTATGACCCGTGTAAGATATGCTCCATTGTCTGACACAGGACCGATTTAACAATGCTTTATCCTTACTTTGATTCGGTTTCTAACAAAATTTCTCCAAACCTGGATGGAATGTTAATAATATGCTAGTGGTGTTAAACGACACTTGTCTCATGACCACACCTGTTGCAAATGTTTTCCGATGGCACCTATGACCTTGCAAAGAGCTGACTTTTGCTCAAGGGCGTGACATTCGATGTCGCCTTCTTTGTCGACCCGTTTTATTGTTATGCGGTGAGATACAGCGCGTCGGAATGTAATATGGCAGGTAACATTCCATTTAGGGCACTCGGAATTGCACGCGATGGTCTTCACACGGAAGTGCTTTTGGTGGTGATAGGCCTAACTTTCGGCACTCTTGAAAAGTTGTCGAGCAGAGCCCTAATTATCTGCCACCTTCCCACGTGCCTTTTACTATTTGAAAATCCATTTTGAAATTCACCAAATGATTGCACTTTTACAAAGGCAATTTTGTTCAATTTTGTAACGACTAATGATGTGATAGACCCATTAAATTTCGCATGGCTGGAATATGCTCTAATTAGTTTCAGGGAAAAGCCCTACCGAAAAGCCTGCCGCAGTAGTGTTTATTTTCAAACATTAAAATCCGAGTGTACCACGTTTTATATTTGCCATAATTTCCACATCACTCGCGCGAAAAGTCAGCCATCGTAACAGAGGTAAGGTTAAGCATAAGGTGCAACGCTGCACAACGATCTGCCCCACATACGTCTTCTTGTTGAAATAGGCAAAAGTGGATGATCGTATCGACGCGTTCATATTTGTCCACCACAATGCAGACAGTATGGGACATTAAACTCGACCCACCGTCAGGCACGAAGGAATAGTGGATCGTAGTCACAGGTGATGGCTTACCTGTGCGTAGTGTTGTTATTATACCGTGGTAAAGCCAAACGCTGAGTTGATCTTTGAATGCTTCGAGACGAACCTTGTAAGGTTTGTTTGACTGCAGCCCACCAAGAGTGACTGTTCCTTCGGAGCAATCTGCGGTTATCGGATATGGGTCACCAGACAAATCATCTGCTATTGCACTTAGAACGATTCGGTTGATGTCGAGTTTAGCCAGGTTGTGGGTGTCCCAACTTAGGCGATATGTTTGAGCATCCAAGTGACTCCAATCGAAGTAGTGATAAATCGGGATCCCTTCTACCTCGTTTGCTTTGGTTATCGTCAATTCTAAAAAAGAGGCAACTGAAGGCGTTTCAGTCAACCAAGAGGATGTAGAAATGTCGCAACAAGCATCCTGACAGAAACAGTAGTGACCATAAGACCGTCAGAATGCATGTGCTTAAAAGAAGTGAAGTTTGATAAGGGGAGTGCTATTATGTACCGTCATTCAAAAAAGAGTTTAACACTTCTATTTGCACGTATTTGCGCGAGGCTCATTTTGAAATAAACTTCTTGTATGTTTAACAAGATTGCTTTATTTATTTATGTCAATTTTCATTGATAAAGTCTCATGCGATTCGACCTTGTGATTGTTGCCTCCTGCCGGACCCTATACCAATTTTTCATTTGAAGAGTGCGCGTTAAAGTGTTAAGCCGGGAAATAGTAAGCAGAGATGTTGCATCTATATCGAAATCGGCATGACTGGAAATGCGTATCCCAAGCAAACTAAAACTTAAGTACTAAACCACTTGTGTCGATCTGTGGAGAGCATTTGGGTTTGAAATATAGGAAGCATTTGATGTTGAGGCCTCATTACCACCCCTTTGTATCAACGCCTTTTGGTCAGAAGTAGACAAAGGTGGATAGAAGTCCCACTTTCGATAAGTGCCACGGTACGCTATGTACCGTGCGGGGTACAAATGCGCCAGCCATGCACCTGTTCTGGTTAGGTGGAGTCACTGCGCAGATTCGTAGACATGGTGGCCATAAAAACTTAAAAGATGCTATCAGTGTCAGTGGTGGGTTCACTTGGCAACCGCAGTGAAGAGACGAGAAGCCACAAAGTGAATGAGCTGACCCTAATAGGGCATTAAAGTTGTATTCATGGTCTTGCATGCCTATGTTCCATCGACTACGGAACCACATTCTTCAGCTCGTGTTGAGTTCTCATTTATTTTCCTAAGCCCAAATTGGCAATGTGCTAGCTATCGAAAATTACACAAATCGTGTACAGCCTTGTTACTTAGGCGCAGTACTGAATGTTTGCACCTGATGGGTATCTTGAAAATAGCAAAATGCGAATTATAAATAGAAGCAGGAAATAAGTCACTGACTCCTTCCAGATGTTTCAGCTTAATTTTACGGCGATGTCATAGCAATTGACTAGAAACACTGGATTATCTCCAGCAACTTTTAATAATCCAATGCGTATTTTATGCCTACTATGCATCTGCCCACTTTCGAAGGTGTTATGTGCACGAAGCTTCCTAGCGAATACAAGTGGACATTAGCGCAGGTTAACGCGGCCTTTGAACCTTGAGGAATGTAGGATTAGAAATTTAAAAATGCGATAGAGCCGAAATTCCTATACAGCAGCATAAAATAAAGCAGAAGACCTATAAAGGAAATTCTGCGACGCAATAGACGTCAATATTTGTCAAATGCATCTTCGTGTGTGCCAATCAAAGGCAATTGTCAAATGGCATCTTACCACGATATTGTGTGGGTTTTTTAGCCAACATGATGAGGAATAGGTAAAGCGCCATTTCTGCCCCAAAAGTACTCGCCTTCACAACTCATGACATATTTGTAGTAATGATTTGCGATTATATCGGCCTATTTGGTACGTTGATCTTGACCTGCAGGGCGGCTTCTCCATTTACACGGTAAAGCTATCAGGCGCTGATGCGTGTGGATTATTCCACCTTCAATGTTCACGTTTGTTATCATGCTTTCGCATAGGTCGGTTTTGCCCGAGAAAAATTAAAGTACCACCCACTAATAAGCCAGTGCTTGTGACTACGAACGCATTAACATCACATTCTGGAAAGTAGGTCAAATTAAGCCTCCCACGCTCTCCGCATCGTGCCAGACAACTTGTGTCTGCATTAACGCCACCATAAATTTGTATCTATTTCAGCGAGGTGGCTCATGACACATGAGCCAACAAGCAGTTGAGATCGCTTTCAAAATGTGAGTTTTTTAAACGTGAGGCTCAAATTCACTAGGATGACCTGGGTCGCGATAAACTTTATTAATGGCTGCGCTTTCAAGCATGAGTACATTTAATTTCGAGATGGTTGGATGTAGTAATGGTGGGCGAAAATTCCATTTAATTGAAGACAATGCGAGAGAACTACCAACCAGTGATTGCATTCTCAGCCCCAGAAATCGCTTTTAATCCCTTTACGACAGATCACAATGCGGTGACGCCTGCATCTTTCCTTTGCATTACGCCGCCTAAAGTATATTTCAAAAGAGCTAACGCTTGCTAAATACATCGCCCTACGGGGTGGTCAGAGTAACACTCTAGAAGACATCTTACCACTGTCTTCTGTGTCCTTTGACCAAGGCACAGGTGACCAGCAAAATAAGATGGAATAGAAAAGACATCCTCAATCCAGAAATAGCTTGAAGCCACAGCACCAGACGCGTTTGTAAGAGCTCTATGCTTTCACAACAGCCCATCATGCGTTCCATTCTTGACCCACATACATTTGCGCACTGAAAGCTACTAGATGCGAGCACTTGTAAGCAATAAGGCGGGTTCGTGTAGTGAAATAATAGGTTTGTTGTAATGCTATTTCAAAGTTTGCTGTCGGTTAAGAGTGTCTCAAAAGCTTTGTGCATTTGAGAGGAACCTTTCCTTATTTTAGGGGCCGTTGTGAATGCTAGAGTAACGTAACTGCGGTTGCCGCTCCATCACTGCGTCTAGCCAAGCTTTTTCCTACAATGCAGACGTTCGATGTGCTCGCATATGCTGTAGATGGCTATATTGTGATCCATTGCTGCACTCTCTTTTTGGCGTACAGCCGTAAAAACAATGTACCATCATCTATTTCCCTCCCTACCTGCAAATGCAAAAGCCAACGCAAAGAAATCTTACCAAACTTGGTAAAACTCAAAGAGTTAGCACAAAACGAACCAGATCATGGACAAAGAAAATGATCATGTAGAAATAATGGAACGCGATATCTTCCATCTTTTGCCGAATTATTTAGAGCCGTTTTCTTCTCTTTGTTTCTCGAATATTTTGCTGTAGTGTCTCACTGTGCCACATGAAACAAGAATTCAAATACATCTGTGTAGTGGTTGATCAAAGGCAAAAAGAAAAATTTGCTGCATCACCCTAGGCTAATTGTTCTGTTCAATTTAAGAGTTGTGAATAAGGGAGACGTTGTATCGAATGAGACCACCTACTGTGTGCTTGAGAGCAAACAAATCGACCAGTGATGATGCAGTTACTGTTTCCCTTTATCTAAAAATTAATCCAGCTAAACTCACGCCTTAAAAGAATTGCGAGATAATAATCAATGCCAAAAGTAAAACAGATGCTTTCCTCGCATTCGTTCTGCAGCTTGGGCAAAGATCTCAAAACGGCTCGTGGAGTTGCTTTTTGTTAATGTTTAAGGTTGTTAATTTGGCCGTTAATCGTATATAGATCATTTTTGATTACTTTGCCGCAACAATAATTAGAAATCGCTAAACACGCTGATGGAGAAAATAGCGCCTACGCTTTAAACGCTCGTATGGAAGAATTGAAGAAGCGATCTCTCAATAAGGTGTGGAGGCATGTGACTCGCCGCAGAGTCAGCGATCTGGTTTAAAGAAACAGTGGTGTCACATGCTGGAAAAGGGGTCATGCTAAGCCACCCACACTGATTCGTGGCAGGTGATTTGTAAAGGAGTTGCTACGAAGAGTTAATTCTGTCTACTTTAGCAGGAAGGCTTACAGCGTACCTACCGGTGTTGGGTCGAGAGCGCATGCGAATTGCGGGATGCTTGAGCATGAAGTTTAGTGATCACGAGTCGAGTTGGGTTGAGATATGCACAATGAATGGTGGCGCTATAAAAACAGGCACGAGATACTACTACAGAAACTTGATCCCTCTTTTCGAAGGCAGTACTAGGGAGCACCAGCATTTTTGGCCAATTAGAGGCAGCGCAGATAGCAATCATGTCTAGCCGTGCGTAAAACTGGAATGCCTCAATAACAAATAATTGAGCAGAATTTACCTTGCGCGTCTATTACCATTGCGTAAGTAGTACTTTGTGTTTACGTGCAGCGACTTCCTTAAATGTCTGCGCATTGGTGGCTGCAGTGGGCAACGTTCCTAGTACAAACATCACTAAGCTAGATTGGCTCATGGCTTTCCAGTTGGTTATAAAAGAAATGTGAAAAAGATTCTGTGGAGGAGTAGGAAAGGGCATGGGGTTGGTAACTCCAGCACTTCATAAGGTCAGACTATCAGGGTGAGATAAGCTCCATTTGATTTCGCGATCCTTAATAAATCTAGAACGTTAATTTGGAAAAAGCGAGCAAGCATGTATTTATTTATAACTTGATCTGAAAGTGTTCTCTTCGTCGTCGCATTGTTGGCGTGATAACCTGTTTCCCTAACAAAATTATGCTTCTCCATTGCAAGAACGTAGCATCGCCTTAAGAACTTGGCCTCACACAACTGTGCTCAGGCATGAGTGCTCTTCTTTGATTGTGTAGGCACAGTAGTGGCTTTTGAGAGTGGTTATGCCATTATCACTACTCCTCGTCGAATCAGATTGGGTAATGAGTTTATTTAGCGTTAAATTAACGAATAGTAGGAGATAACATTCCCACGAAAACCTGAGGCAGTTACAGCGGAAGGACAGGAGGTTTTTTAGCAATACCGCTGAAATGTGCGCATGTGCGATGGTAAGAAAGGAAAATGGCTGAGTTTATGGAAACCCCACTGTTAGTATCTACATGCTCCGTGCATTGCCTTTATTATTATGATTAATGGGGAAGCCAAGGTGAGTGTATTGGGTGGGAAAAAGTAGGAGAGACTTATGAATGGGGAGGAATTTTACTGCAAGGCATGTGCTACCATGATTTAATGTACATGCATAATCGGTTGCATGCTCGGCCTAGGTGGATGGACATTCACCATTGCAAGTCATCCTCATCACTCTGGCGTCAACTGCTTTCGTGCATGTTGAAGGGAAGAAGTGAATAGTTTAAATGCTGCATTACTGCTTAGTGACCATTGTACTTGCCAAATGAGTAAATGGGTTGAGTCTGAAGGCATAGACCTTTGTAGAATTGACAGAAGCGGAGCAAGTCGGCTTGAGTGCCCTTGGAAAGAGTTGACTGTGCTGAGACGAATCTGGCTACAAAATGGACACCCAAGTTATTGCAGGCAATACCAAGTAGATAAATAGACAGCAGCAAGGCATCTTACAAGTAAAGAAAACAATAAAAATTCTGAGTTAGTCGGATGATTGATGAATGTCAGACAGTGGGCAAGTAAATTGCAAGCATTTCATAAATAGAATGACAAAATCAGAGAATTTGGGACTGGTGTTAGTGACGAGGACGTATTGAAACGATGTTGAATAAAATGATGAATTAAAGGCATTGGAGCGTGCATATTTGCATAACTGTGTGCTTAAAACAAAAAAAGGGAAGCAGTAAGGGAAGTGGTTAACTGACATTATATGCGTGATGGTGAGACCAAACGCGGAAATCCTGAGGTGAAACATCATCACCATAAGAAAAAAGTAATTGTTTACGTGAAGAATTATTCCACTTGTTAGACAATTTGATCTCGATCAAAAAAGTTGCGAGGAAGTGGATGAAATGAATGAATGCTTGTATGGATGGGGAGGGACTTCTATTAATGGTGCGCGCTGTCACCATCACCATCAACACGCAGATGGGCAAAGTTGTGACGCAACAAGACGCTGAGTGAGTGCTTCGACTGTGGGCACAGCATTTGCTTCTCTGTCTGCATGCTCTGCACGTGCAGCGTGCCAGTAGTGACCAGGCAGCTGACTTTCAAATGGTGGGACAATCGATTAAATCAAGTGCTTGGGTCACATCCCAAACTAAGTTGTGCGATCACGACTGTCAGCCAGACGTGTTTTGCAGTTCCATTTTTTCTTTGTCTACTCCTCATTTGCCCCTTTTTTGGGTCCCCGGCTTTTATCTTAGCCTTTTCTTTATCACCTGCACCATGCTGGACTTTGCAAGCACGATGCTGAGGAAAGATAGGTGATCTAATGCCAATAGCATGCAGGTCGCCAAAGAAACAGAGGCATCTGTCACAATGCGGATCAGACAGTTGATCATTGGCACGAAGAAGAGGAGGAGAAGAACTCGACAGGAGCGTCTGATACAAAGTTTACCAGAATCCAGCAGATACCTAATTTCTTGGCCAAGCCTAGAGGTTTCTGTCTGCTCGATGCTGCCGCTGGTGCACGTCTGACTGTGAGACGCCTTGACTGTTTACTGGCGACGAGTAAAGTGGCTGTTTTCCAGCTTGTCTGGATACCGTGCATGGTTTGAGATAACCGCAGACTACTCATACACATTGGTAAGTTCCCATCCTGACTGATTCTTTATTCAAAAGGCGTGTGAAAACAGAAGTGACTTCATGCCTCAAAATGGAGTGGATGTGGTTGATAGTTGTGCATGTTTAAATAGTTATAAAGGATTGAACTTCGTAGATCAAGTCGACTTCCTTAAGATAGAGGCAAAAATTCAGCAAAGAAAGTAGGAGAAGCAGGCTTCAGATTACAAATTTCCTTGTGCGTTCCATTGGTGGAGCGATCTTGCTTGGTTATGATAATGCTTCAAACGAGATGGTTAAAACTTTGCCTAGACAGTAAAACTTCATCTTTTTCAAATTATTTTTCCTGATTTGCAGACAAAGACAATACTAATCAAAATTTCGAAACAATCTATGCTTTAAAAATTGTTTTAAGTTAGATTCTGACAGGCTTGATGCAGTTGGTAAGAGAGGTGCTTGGCTTAGATACATGACCCTCTTGAATTTTGAGTGAAGACGGTGTCTTTACCCGCGAGTTTCCTACAATCATGCGTTAAAAATAGACAGATGTACCGATTTTACCTTTTGCGCTCCAACGTTTACACTTCAGGAAGGGAACTGATGTGCTGTTTGCAATCGGCAATTTGATTGTCACCACTTCCACCACAGCACCCAATTTGTGTGTTCCCTACCAAGCACAAGTTTTGCCCTCCTTTATTCGTAAAATGAAGCATTATCTTATCCGATTTAGTGTT
Source organism: Taenia hydatigena (assembly GCA_036345935.2). Classification (NCBI taxonomy): domain Eukaryota; kingdom Metazoa; phylum Platyhelminthes; class Cestoda; order Cyclophyllidea; family Taeniidae; genus Taenia; species Taenia hydatigena. The sequence goes on along the minus strand of JADWOT020000114.1, from coordinate 78,591 downwards.
GCTGATCAGTTTCGTGCAATGAACCGCGGAAAATGCTGCCAAAGTATAATCTGGACCCCTTTGAATGCAAGTCATGCCATCCGCATCTTCTGGCAGACTTAATATCTTCTAAAGTACCACTGAGTAGGTTTACCCACTCAATTCATTTGAATGGCTACTTGAATGATTATTTGCTTCTTTAGTAGACGATACCCGATAATGCAAACGTATGAAATATTTCATCAGCAAACGTTGTCAGGTAACCATACTACCCCCCTGGTAACATTTGTTAACTTGCTTAAAACGTTTAAATGAACGCAATACTGCTAAGATATGAGTGCGTTTACGAAAAACTAGTAGTTAATTGGTTTCCACAACGTTTGGCACAGCATTAAAGCAGTAAAACCTTAATTGTAAGCATTGATTTGGCGGCTAAGGAGTAATATGTCATTTACAAGTAGTCCAAGATCCTGGTTCTGCTGGCGTATCATTTGGAGGTAGCCCTTATGCGAGAAAATAACTTTCACTACTTTTTGTATTTAAAACAGCTCGAAATTGAAATAGGCGGATTGGTATTTTCTTTCATTTATATCAATTTGGGTGATTATGGGAAACCAAAAAGCCAGTGTGCCACGGTTCCCCAGTTGATGTCCATATGTGTAGGGCAAGCTAGCCTGCTTTTGACAAGCTGACTGACCTCTAGGAGACAAAATACTTGCCATCCGACTTTCCTTATTTTAAGCACCGCAAAACCTCCAGAGGGCCATTTCTTCCCTGTTTGTGAAAGTCGCACTGTAGATGTGATCACTTACCACCCTTTGCTCAATTATTGGAGGCCGAAAATCCAAGTTTGAGTTATATCACCTCCTCAAGGGGCCAATTCCGCAGGTCAAGCCGTAAATTCATGGCGTACACCGCACAACCTCGGTTTCAAAACGAGGATGAGGAAATGGGGGGAAGTGGAGGTGAGAAATACTACTTCATCCGCCACATTCTATGGTGATGACTTTCTAGTGCTTGTCACCACATACCCTCATTGTTGACAGACACCATAAATGCATATATAGAGAAATGAAGACAGCTCATACTTGATTTTTTGACCTGGAGAAGCTGATAGATTTCAGTAGTGTTAAGTCCGGTACTGGAAAACTTAAAGAGGCTTTTTACAAAGCCCCACGCAAACAATCGAACCCCACATGTGCTCATTTAACTTCATCACATCCACATGCGTACTTGGAGGGATAACGAAGTTGATGTTTTATGTGCATTTCTAATCGCTTGCGTGGGAATATATTTTAGCAAAGGTTGGTAATGGAGAAGGGGCTTTTTACCGGAAACCAATTTTTGCTCACCAAATGGGTCATCAAAGGTGGCTTATATAGAAACACAACCAAGTGAGAAGTTAAACCCAACTCCTTACATCACATTTCTGAATTTCGTCACCCAACAGTGGATGGTTTTCGGATTGAGGTTGACTGGTGTCTCGTAAACCAACACATTTATAGCCGATTATAAAAGATCTTAGCCACATCTATAGCACGTCGCGATTCGTTTAGCCTGTAGGTGACCTTCAACATTCATAAGTTTATTATTCGATTCACTTTAAGTCACATGGCCGTTGTCAATTTAGTTGTCAGTAGTTGAGCACAGCCTTGCTGATGTAGTGGGCGCTGGGACATCGCTCACTCCAGCTATTCCTCCTCCACCGAAGAAGAAGCCCACTCAAGAAGAGAATTTAGGTAAAACTGCCTTTTATCTGTAGCAACCCTATTTTGCATATAGCAGAAAGACTGCTACCTGTGCAAGCGAATACAGCTTCAAACTAACCTTAACTTAGAGAAAATTAACAAGATTAACATCCAAGGATAGATTTGGAAATGTTGAACAAACTTATTGGTGGCATTTGCTGAGGCCGGAAACAAACGTTTCCCTCGACCGATCAGTGCATGTTGCAATGTAAATGCACAGTTGGACTTAGCTGATTAAATACAAGTCTGCAATACTTAAGGTCCGAACGCGACAACGTTGCTCCAGTTTTGGTGCAGTTTTCCCAACAGTTTGTCGTAATAACTGGCCGCATCTTTGTGGTCCTATATGGTGGGTACAAATGATGACATGGAAGCATTGTGGGCACTGGATGGACGCCAGTCCGTCTGTGCGACACCATTCTTTGTATCCTCTGTTATTGAGTGGTGGAGTTTGTCTCCCCTACAAGTCGCGTTCTGCTTGGTTTCAGGATTGTAGAAGCTTCGCATTCTACTTCCTTTACAGCGTTAGGATTTCTGATGCTAGTATAATATTGCTACTCAAAAAGTGATTCCAGCCCGTCGATTAAATTGATTAGCAGTGAGAATTTAATGCAGCCTAAACAGTAGTCCAAAAATATGTCTATTTTATGGAGACTCATTGAAAATGGCTTCATGGGTAGGTTTGGAGGCAGTTTTTGGATTTCGTTGGTCAACTACCCTCCAACGCCCTGGCATTCAGACAGACAGACAGGCAAATATCCTCTGTCAGGTGAGAGTAATCATCAGAATGGTGACATCAATCAAAAGTTTAAAATACATGATTAAACTGATCCATAATTTGGCCACGACTTTGTTGCTAAGGTAGCGTTTATTTGTGGAAGGACTATTTACGCACCAAGGCATCCTTTTGTTAGGCCTTCCATCATTTAAAATGAAACAGCGCAATAAAATGACCCAAAAGTTAAATCAATAATGGCATTCTTAAAAGTGTTGTTTGATTTCCACAAAGAATTGTATCCGCTTCAAAATGGCAAATTTTTCTCTTTTAAATAGCATTAATGTAGGGTATAGTTCATCGGCCTTAGCAAATGCAAAAGTCATGCTAATTTTTGCATATTTTCATCTTAAAGGTAAGATTGTTAGCAAAGGTTCGGCTGAATAAAAATGTGACTTACTAAAAGAAAGATATGCAGAGGCTACTCTTGATTCGCTCTGTCTGACTGACTTGAAATTTGGAATGCCCATACTCTTGGAATAAAATCTGAAAAGGTTTTGAGTAAGGTAGTGCAGTACTAGTTTCCAGCACCAGTGTCATAAATTTTCAGAAAATGGGTTCCAATTGCATTTTATTCGAAGCAAACGTGAATAGCAGCACCGTGAGACACTAAAATGAAGGGCCCGATAAAAGCAAAACCATCCATCTTAAGCCGTAATCTGCTCCTTGATGACCATGGGCTCGTTAATCAATTGCGAATATATTTAAGGAACAACAAATGCTATATGATGCATGAAAATTACAAAATGTTCTTAAATTGAGCAACCAGGGGGAATGATTTTGGGTATTTACATTGGAGGTATCCAATGACAAAGGGACGCACAAACTGGGCTGCAGTAGCTGCGATACACAAAGCTACATGGCCGAAACGTAAAGAGGGTTATTTATAACGGGTACGTGTGCGCCCATTAGCATTGTAAGGTCAACCGAAATTGTGGGTTGAGAAGAGGATGATCTTCTTACATGTACGTGCATCCCAGTTTCATGAAAGTAAATTGGCCTGCATACATTTTAAGGACACAAACGCCGACTGTTTTTGCATAGTAAATGCAGTTTCTTGAGTCCCTTTCAAAGTTGCGGTTTTATTGATAGGTGGTTTGATAATTTGGTCATTTAGCATGACCGGATTTCCGGTACGCATGTTAAGGACCAGTTCTATCGCCACCGATAGCAATGCCAACTGAAGACGCTGGTGGCATAGTTGTGAAAGAGGGTGGCCTCAATTACAAGTGTCTACGGAAGACTCCGAGCAGTTTTTTGTACTTTCAGAGGCAACCATAGGTCTGCCAGTGATAGGCTAGGGTGTAGCGATCACTCACATAAACAGCGCAGTGCAAGATAAACCTCTGTATAAACAAACATGCCTATTTGTGAGTCCACCTTCTGTAGTTGGTGTGGACTATCCTAGCATATATCCAAAGTACCGTCAGATTATTCTGCAACGAAGATATTCGAATATTCATCAAACAGTAAGGTGTCAGAGCAAAAATCGGAGCTAGTGGTTGCTTCAAAAGCAAGCATCGATTCTAAGCCCGTTTTTGTTCTTCCCTTGCCAAAACTCACAACATTGGTTAATTCTGCTTGCGTTTTTAGCTCTTTGCTATTCTCAGGCCGCGACATTTGTGCGCTGATCAATTCCCTGTGGAGTGGGGCGCAGCCTGATTGCGAGTGTTATATTTTACAAGATGTTTCAACTCATCGGTTACGTACAACACAGAGCGCATCGCCCAAGCAACGCAAACAGTCGCGAATCCGACAATGCAGAGACCTGTGCTATCTGCAATCTTGGTGGGTTTGTCCTCTTCTCTCATGAAAAAATGAAAAAACATGACGAGTTCCTGAGCATGGAAAAGACGCTTTTGTGGTGGCAGTACTTTCTAAAAACCATGACCGATTATGTATAAACAGCAGAAAAAATTTTTAGTTTGCAAAGAGTTTTAATTATTTTAGAGTTGAAAATGACAAAAGCCAGAAAAACAACAGGGATATTGCTTTTGCGCTGCTTTAAATGAAGCTACGTGAATCCATGCGGGCCAAATCCGACTATTTGGCAATTCCAGTTGACTCCTCCAACCCCCCTTTTCAAAATTAAAGATTTCTCATCTGGAGCAGTCGCTCTCGAGATACCAAATCTCGACAAATCATGCATCACACATTTGAGGCACTCAGAGGTAATGTCAGAGTCTTATGCTACATCAGAACACCTGAAGCGCCACTTATTGGTAAGGTGGTGCTCGAGGATTTACTCATCACCACTTTGTCCTAGTTATATTTCATATGCCATATTATGTGAGCATTTAGTGAGCTGCATAAAATAGCAGCTGGAAAAGCTGTAGAAGTCCTTCCCTCCTTCATTCACCTACGCATTCACTTATTCATTCAGTCATTTTATCCACTTGTCGCCTACATTCTTTCGCTTAAGCCATACTGTTGTTAACGCATAAACAGTCATTCGTTTAAAAGGTTGATTCTTCTGATGTGATGTTGCTTTATCACAATTTTTGCAGCCCATCCCACTGTCACACATATGTGACTCACACATTTGTTACCATTTTGCCAATTCACCTCTGAAATCTCATCACTAATGAAGCTTTTTGGAATGCACATATACACTCATATATGTATACATTACTGGCTTTTCTACTTCATTCCATCCAGCAGCTCTTTTAGTGCATCCCCGATACTGACAACACTACCGCCTACCAGCCCCTAATGCTGTCCCTGTCATTTTGCATTTTGATGAGCAACAAGCAGTTGTCACACAAGCCTTTGTGTTTTAGGTTTAGACAAAGCACTTAACTTCATCAAGCCTTATCCCTCATTTCGTCTCCCCATCATATATATGCGACACACAATCTCTCCATGATTTATTTCCCTTCTCCATTTATGCTGCAGGCAGCTTTTATTTTCCTTTTCTTGCTACTGCCAAATTAATATTTGGTGATTCAAAAGTTGCATACTGGCCCTTAGAATTGACTCGCCTGGGATCTGACATTTGCCACCGATCCACTCTTCGCAGATTTTTCAACGCCCCCTCCACCTGCAATAGGCTTTGCTGTCGTTGGCTTCCTTCTCGGTATTGCTTGCAATCACTTTATAAACCATAGTGGAGCCAGTGTCGTCTCGACACAGTGCGAGATCCACAGTCCACCCTGTAACAACCGCCTATCCGAGAGCACTTCTACAAAAGCCTACAGCTTCAATCTCAATACCATTATCTGCTTCGTCACACAATGCAACCGCTGAGCACCGATGCAGATAAATGACCTCTTCTTCCCTTTCAGCATGCGCGAAGGAAATTGGCGCCAGGGTAATGAAGGCAACCGGCAATGATGAATGCTCTTTTACCTAAGCCGAATATGCAGCCTGTGCTACAACCCTAAGAGCACTAAAGAAAACAGCACGCATGTATGCAAAGCCATGCCTGCACATGCCTTGCAGCACACTCTCTCCTCATTTATAAGGCCATCCTACTGGGTCCTACCCAGCGCACACACCTTATCTTCCTTGTAAATCATGGTAATAAGGGCAATACACGGACCATGCAGACTCGAACAGAATAGTTCTCGTGAACTTAGGCGTGCCTTTATCGTACCACCGCACACGCACACACTTCAATGTATTTTAACACAGACTTCTTTTTCAATGGAATTGACGCCGATTTTGTAAGGCTGCGATCTCACGTAAGCCCTCAAAGCAACGCCATTTATGCTCGTTTTCTGTAGCTTAAGCAAATGCACCCACGGTCAACTCAAATCGACGAGGAATAATGGCAACAGCAAAGGCCCTCTTAAAGAACGTCACTATGCCTTCACAATTAGTAGAGAGTACTCATGCCTGGGCACGGTCGTGTGAGGCCAAGATGTTAAAGCTACGAAATACTTCGGCAATGGAGAAGCACATTTAGTTAGCAGAAAAGGCTAACACACCGACAATACTGCTTCCCAGAGAGAATTCTCAAACCAAATTTTGAGCAACTACATGCATATAAGCATATATGACGTTTTTGAATTCGTTAAGAATGACGAAATTATATGAAACCACTCTCACTCTGATACTCTGACTTCATGAAGGAATGAAGTCACCAAACCCATGCTACTTATCTCTACTCCACAGAACAACAACAAAGACGAAGTTGTTGAGGGGAGGAACATAAGACATAATGCCTCATAGCTTAAATAGTGGCACAATCTACAGCCCCATTCTTTCTTGTCAGCATTACCACCATCAGTAAACATAGGTGGCAGCCTGATGATGACGCTGAAATGCCTCCCATATCCAGGGATTGCGCGCCGTGGAGGCGGTGGATGACTATTTTAACACACAGAAGTACTGCTTTGAGTGAAAATGCTATCGTGTCAAACTAGTACCCATGCTGCTTACTCTTAATGGCTGTCTTAAAATCGTCCATGCGGGACAAATCACCCTCGTCGCGCATTGGGCTTGCAATGCCCATAGCCCTACTTGGAGCCAAGTAAGCAATAGACTGTCGTCCTCATGCTTCCAACGCATTAGGCCTCACTCGCCACAACCCTTCACACATCCTCCTTCGATTATCGGGTGACTTCGCATGAAACAGCCAAATAACAGTTTGTACCACACACACTTGATACCGACTCTGTAACACCTATCCCTGACGTTAATCCCGAGGTGTGCAGGTCCTCCCCACCACTACCAACATGCAGATGAGCCAATTTGAAACGCAATGAGACTGAGTGAGTGCTTTGGTTGTGGCGACAAAATTCGCTCCCCGGTCTGCATGCATTGCGCGTGCAGTGTGACAGTGACCAGGCAGCTGAATTTCAAGTGGTTAAGCGATCGATTGAAACAAGTGCTTGGAGTCACGTCCTCGAGCTAAGTTGCGCGATCATGACCGCCAGTTAGACGTGCTGTGCAGCTCTATTATTTACCCTCTTTGGTTGCATTTCCGACTCTCATTTTCGCCTTTACCTTACCGCCTAGACCACGGTGGACATTGTGGACATGGTGCTGAGGAAAGGCAGGTGCTCGCCTTTACTTACACATCCACTAACACTAATGGCATGCAGGTTGTTTAAGAAGCAGGGCAGCGCGCCACAAGGGAGTTCAGAAATATGGTCTTGTTAAAGAATAATAGTAATAATAATAATAAAGTGAAGACTCGACAGGGTTGTCTGACATGAGTACACCATATATCAGTAGATTCTCAGTTTCTTCGCCTTGCCTGAAAGTCGTCCGATGCGGCATCGGAAGCTGCGGTTGACAGAAATGGACGGGGACGCCGCTCCTCAGATACGAGCTATGGCAATACCGGACTTCCAGATGAGTGCGAAGAGCAGAGAGGAGGACGTAGAATAGATGAGGCAAAAAACATTAATGCTGAAGAAAGAGATGGAAGAAGACAAAAGGTCGAAGGACGAAGAATGGAAGAATAATGTGAAGAAATAGAAGATGGACGAAGTAATCATTAGCAATTCGTGAGTTGACGATCATCCAAAGAGGACGCATGGCGGCTGTAGTCTACCCTTCACCAACACCATTGGTGGACTTGCGTGGCACCAACGTCAGCTACCTCACCGACACAGCTTTACCGACTCCAACAGACAGTGATGGAGCGAACGATTGCTTACCACCACCTCATACTAGGACAAGTTGGTGAGTCTGTTCTTCTAGTTAATGCAACATCTTTACTATGAGGAGGGTATTAGAGACACTTTAATCGTTTCTGCACCTACTTGCACAGCCAGCGATTGGCGAAAGTAGGGGAGAAAATAATGTCTTTGTGTGGGTGATTTCACCTTCCCATTTTGGGTGAGAATGATTCAACACCTAAAGCAGCAGTTTCTGTGCCAACAGAATGGCGGTTGACACGTGGATGCCAGCTACTCCCACTTACGCAGTTGCTCGCTCCATAGTGCTGCTGCGATTAGCCATCACGTCTCTGCGTCATCAAGATACCGCATGCTGAATCGCCAACACGAATAGCTGCTACAAGCTTACGCAAGCAACATGCCACAGCCCTCCCTACTGCTGTCTACTTGGCACACATGCATTTGCACAGAATGGTTAGTTGGGCAGAGGAAGGAAGGATTGTCTTGTCTTCTTCTACGAAACGCCGTTGTCACAAATGAGCTTTAACTAATAGCCCTTCCACTCATTCACACATACACACTGCAGCATTCTCCAATCTTTTTTTGCTCCACTTCGAGGAAGACGAAAGATAGGAGGCATATTGGTGGGGCAAAGGACACTTATGTGTGCATTTTGCGTGCCGACTAATAACCACTCACTCGGTGGCGAGCGTACAATGACGAGGCGAGCAGCTGACCGACTCCATTGCCAACACTCTATGTTTTACTCTATTAGGCTGCCATATCTGCAGTCGCCCCTTCCTCCTCCCTTATGCTAAAAGTCCATTCTATAGCGGTCGGGGGGCCGAGGGCAGCAAAAATGTGTTCATTATCACGCCTGTTCGTATCTAGTAGTAGTAACAGTAGAAGAGGGCACTGAAATAAATGCGATTAACAGAGGAGAAGGAGAGGTAGGAGGTGAGGGGGGAAAAGGAGATAAGTGCTGAACTTAACTTTTCCAAGTACTAGTAACCTTGTTCACCTCACGCTAAGGAGAGAACATCTATCCTATCTCTCTACCTCTTTCTCTCCTCTCCCTCATTGCAACTATCAATCAGAGTCGACAATGCTGCCTTTTCCATCACCACCACCGTCGTTTGCAGCAGGTGCTTTCTTTGCTCTCTCTTCTTTTCTTCTTCTTTGGGTAGCTTTTCGCCAGCCACCACCTCATGCTTCGTGTTCACATCTCCTCGTTCTGCTGTATCCCATTCGCCTTCATCTGCACCTCCAATTATTGCATAGACGACTGCTGCTGCGTTGACTCCTTCCGTTTCTTCAACCACTATCGCACTTCCAGGCAAAATGATGACCAGAGTGTTTTCGGCCCCCCTTTTCCAACTCCCTCCTCCACCGTATATATATCTGTCTCAACAGCTACTTATATGATTGGCAGGATATAAGTACTAATTCGTGGTAAGGTATTGTAGAAGGCAAGGCCTTTGAGGAGTCGTGAGCAGGTGCCGACGCGCAAGCGAAAATGTTGAGTCCATGCTGTGGTGTTTCTCCCGCTTGGATGCATTGCCCTCCTAATTTGAATGAAAATGCTTACACGCTTACAGCAGCAATCTCCGAGCCAACAGGCTGACGATTGAGATGCTGACGTCAGCTGCTCCTAATTAAGCAGTTTTTCCGTGGTGGTGCCGCTAATAGCCACCACTTCTCTGCCCTCGCGCAGTGTGGCATGCTGAAACGCCAACTCAAGGGTGTACTACAGATTTGCTTAATCAGCATACCATAGCCTTCTCTCCTATCCGCCCATTTGGCACATATGCCCTTGCACAAAGTGGTTAGGAGGGGCGACAGGGACCAACGATCATCTTTTCTTCTTCTACCAAATACCATCCTCTTCATACTTACACTCACACACTACATTTGATTCATTTTCAAGGATAAAAGGTAGTAGTAGCAGCATGTCACTTCTTTAGCAACTCATATTTAACAAATCTAACAGTGGGGACCTTACTCACCCTCTTTTTTCACTTGCACCTCTCATCATCTGTGCCATCAGCAATGATTAACTGCGACCTTTCCAAAGCAAAAGCATATTCATACATGTAGAAGCAAAATATGCTGCAGTTGTCACAGATGAGCTTGATTCCACAGTATTTCAGTTATAGCATCAGATCTGGGCAGAGTTGCAGGACCTCCGCTTGAATGCAGGATTCGATTTCAAGGCAGGTTTAAATACTATCGATCGGCATGGCTGCATTTAGTTTCGCATCGATTCTTCTGATTAGGAGTCATTGAACACCATCATGCGCCTATCAGCACGCAGTAGTGACCACTCCTACCCACTTGACGGCTGCTATGTTTCGACCTAAAATGTATGATGGCTTGTATAACGAACAGACCTAGGAGGATTCGTACATGTGAAAATTTCGAAAATTCAGCTACCGAGCACAAGCATGGAGGGGATGGCGTCCTGCTGTGCAGACTCACTTCCCCCATTGGCATGCTGATCTGCAGTCCACTCCTTCAGCTCAATTCACAATGAGTTTTACCAAGAGCAGCCCATAAAGGCACTAAGAGAGCAGGTAATTCGGAATTCGGGAGGAAGGTGTGATCAGATTTTTCACTGCAGGGAAAAGCTTAGTGCCCCATATGGTGTATGTGTTTGTGTGTAAGTGGCTTTCACGCGTATATCCACGAAAATTGTAGGAAACGAGCTGTCAGTTGGGTTGAAAGCTTATGCTTAGTCTTTTCAGTGCGATTTGCATATGCTGGCCTTATGGGTCATTGCTTTATTTCCTGTATCACCAAGTAGTTTACGTCCCTGGTTTAAAGTGAAATAAGGAATTAGCAACCTTACAATTTTTGTCTGTATTTGCCTACCGCACTACAAATTAGTTGGTTTCAATGGGCTAGGAAAGGTCGCAATCATATTAGTGCTAATCAGGTGGCTTAGTGAAGAATAACCTCTTCCTAAATTGGCCTTAATAAGTGGGTTAAGCCCCATTTCTAAGAGGGATAATTGCTGGAAATTTGGAAAAGTATCTGGAACATGGTGAAATCAAACAGGCAAGTGGATCGCATGACAAAACTCTCCAGTAATTTTTACATTAATCCTCTTGCTTTTTAGCGATCGAAACCGCCTGCACTTGTATCGAGACTCTGGAACTAAAAGAGCTGCTTTGCCATGTTCATACACAATTTTTGAGAAAGGATACAAATAATGCGTGTAATGACCTTGGAAGAACATAATCTTTTCATTTCTTGTGGCTTTTGGTCTGCAGATATGCGGCTTTGCACGTAATACAGATGCATTTCCAACTCACATTTGCTAAAATTCTGTTAAGTAGCTTACGTCTTGCATTCTTAGTGTTACTGCATGCTTTACAACCAATGCATGGCCTTGACTTTATGCAACTCTTACCCTGGTTTTGCAAAATCGGAAAAACAGATGCCCCACTTTTCACCATGCATGCGAATTACATGGGCTTTGTCAAAACTCTTTATAAGAGTTGCTTAAAGTAGTGCTTCATTTTAAATGAACTTACGACAATACATGATTTGCGAATGAAGCGCACATATGAGAACAGGACACTCCTTAGAAAGTTCATATGTCCTATCCGGAAATGCTAGTAGTGCATGGGATTTCCCGTGAGAGGGCTGCACATCACGTCATTCCCTCGCTTTGTAAGCAGTTTCAACACATCCGCTGCTTAACTGACTTAACTCAGTAAGCGGACTCGTTTCTAAGCTGGATGACTTTAGGTACAATAGTTACTTCCAAAAGGCTACGTACCCAGGGTCTTACGCAAAACTGATCGGTTGTAGACAGGATAAAGGTGACGACTAAACTAGTACAGGCACGCTGTTGACGAATGAGAAGAATGGTGTCAGTCTACTCCAATAGGCAATTTTCAACACTCAAAAATGGGATGGTTTTACCACGAACAGCTCCTCCGAAATTGACGTTAGCGTATGTTGTTCATCATTTGCGCAAAACGATTTCTGATGCCTTTTGATCAAAGAATAGAAGACAGTGACAGCTGATGAAGGTAAGAGATGAGCAACTCAAATCTGCAGGATGTTTTACAAGGACCGAGTTCGAGTCAACAAGCCTGCCTCTCCTAGTTGAAAATGGACCTACTTTCTTGCTACAGAAAACCTCTGAGTAAAACACACATTCGCATACAATTTACAGGAAAATGTGAGGAGAATTATGGAGCGAAGGAGTGGAAAAGAGATTTGAAAATTAATCACTTGCAAGGCGTAGTTAAATCATGGATAGGAAAGGCTTTTCAACATCGAGTTGACCTCAAGTGCGTGCTTGCGTAGTCGAAGCCCATATCAGGATTTTACCCAAGAATCACCTTAATGCAGACGTTAAAGCATCCCTGTTGCGACCATTTCCGGTTGGATCGCGGCCACGCGTGTTGTCGCGTTGGAAGCAGTATCCCAAGTTTATTTCCAATGTTTCTGTCAGAATCATTGCAAATGATCTCATCCATGCCATACTTACTTATAAATGCTGCCAAGGTGTACTGCTAAGCAACAAAAGTCGGGGTGGGTCTCATCCAAGATTGAGTTCGTTTTCCTCTGACAAGATGACAAGTTTAGTTTTTTCCTGAAGTCGAGGGTAAATACGGTGCTAAAACAGGTAAACTTTTGCTCGAGTACATAAGCTCCGGGGCTACAAGCATAACGCGCAGTTCAGTGCTGCTCAGCTAAAGCACAAAATGAGGAGTCATTGATGCCTACATGGGCAAGACAAAGAGTTGGGTATCGAAGGCGAAACGTACAAACGAGTCGCACCAAACATGTCGACCCATCCCCTACGCACTCTACTCGCTATCCCACCTTCTTCAAGGGTGCTCGGATGGCCCTCATTAGACGCCACACGTGCAAATTCACGAATTTTCATGTGTTTCAAGTTACAACCAACAAAGCCGCTTAACCTTGCCTTAATGACATTTTATGGCGACAAATGTAGACGGTGAAAATACTTAAACCAGAATACAGACTACATTCGCAGACACAACGTTTGCGCCTTTCGGCAACGGCCGTCATTTATGTGATCCAACTTCCAAATAGAGGACAAAAGATGAGTTAAGGCACATGAGCTGGTCCTAGCAGCCTATCTATCACGTTTACTGCAGTAAAAAAACCCATTAAATGAGAAGGAATAGCGATGTGATGCAAGCAGCTTTTTTGAAGTGTACGTTCAGACAATTCCTTCATTAAGCCCCTTTGGAATTGTCGAGGCTGCCATTATCCATACATACACGGGTAGACTTGTAACTCCTACATGAAATGCTGCACGAGTGTATCTGCTCTGAGAGAATCGTCTCCTGGTGCATGGGGCTTCCAAGAACGAGATGGAGGGAGTCAATGTACATCCCTAGACAAGGTGGCAGAAGTTTGCTCAAAGATCAATGCCACGTTAACTCGTGAATTGATAAAATTGTCCATTTTGCCGATAGTAGAACATCTTAAAACTTGTGTTCGCAACGAGAGATACTGACGTGGGCAGCATTAGAGCGCATCGCGATGCTGCCGGAAAACAAATGGCTGAATGGCTTGAGAGAAGAAAGTATTGGGCGATTTCCAAATGGCCAAAAGCAGGCGTTGATAGGTGTGGCACGAAGAAAGGAACAAAAGCATTCGAAGAGTGATTTGGTTGAAATAACTTAAAAAGTTAAGTCGAATTCTGGACATTTGTGAAGGGACATTCAGAATTGTTTCTTGTAGGTGAGCACAGTGAATGAGCGAATAGCCTAGAGGGCGTGAGTCAAAGATAAGCAGCCTCGGTCGATAACTGTATGAATAATGAAAGCACACGAAAATGGGGAAGGGACAAAGGGCCTGGAGACAAATAAACTAGACCTAATTGGATGTTTGGATGGATGTGTGATTAAGGGATGAATATGTGATGGGTGGGCAAATCCATACATGTTTTGAGTTTAATATGAAGCAAATAAATAGATTTATTTGACAAACATAGATGGAATCTGAGTAAATTGATGACAATAATCGACGTTTCGTAGTCTTTGCTTTTGCAAGGCTCCTTTTGTATGGTTTCTGTAATGATCCCCTAAAAGGTGTTTTTACACGATTCCTAGATATAGCCTAATAAAACTGAGGTGTGTGTAGAGGTGAGCACCCACCTTTCCTCACATCATGCCCACAATGTCCGCTATAGGATAGAGAAATGATGAAAACAAAAGCCGTTTACGCTTTCAAATGGCAAATAAAAGGCAGACAAAGAGAAATGGAGCTGCAAAACGCGTCCAGGTAGCAGCTGTGGTTGAGAAGCTTAGCTCAAGAATCCGAGTTAAGCAATTGATTTAATCAATCGTCTCAACATTTGAAAGTCAGCTGCTTGGTCACTATCATGTCGCACGTGCATAGCATGCAGACATGGAAGTAAATGTTGTCGTCAAAACCGGAGCTCTCACTCAGTGTCTGCATCACTGTTTCATCCATCTGCATGTTGATGGCAGTAGTGACAGCAGACACAGTGATAATTTTGAAGAGATGGTGTAAAGTCTGTGACGCGCAAACCGTTATTTGTTGCCTCATGCGAGGTCAATCAGCACTCGAAGGAGGAGGAGGTGTGAAAGGGATGTGGTGGCTGAGGCCTGATGTGTTAAGAAAGAGGAATACAACAGTCTGCCGCTCCTTTGACCCTACATGATAGCAAAGTCGTTGCGCGCCCAAAGTGCAACGAAGGTGATTTGTTCCGCACGGGGCATTTTGTGATAGCCGTGGAGACATGAGTAAACCGCATGGGGCGCTAGTTTGCACGCTGGCTTTGTCACCCAGCACAGTACATTTGTGCGTTGGAATAGTCGGCCGTCTCTACGGCCACCATCCACAACTTCTGGTTGTGGGCACTATTCATCGTCATCGCCAAGCTGCCACCCTTGCTCACCGACGGTGGCAATAATGGCAAGAAAGAATAGGCCTATAGATCGTGCCACTAAAATTTATGAGAGGTGATGAGTCTTTTGTTCCTGAACCCTACAACTTTGCCTTTGTTTTTGCCACTGCACTTCGTCAGACTTGTCACCTGTTGCGCCATTGGGGTGTGTGTTGAATGGCTCATTTCTGCTCTCGTCCTAGAAGAGACATCTTCTTAAGACATGTAATGCAATGCGTCCATTAGTTTGCTATTTCAAAGTGAAATACTATGACTTGAATTGGAATAGAAAAGAAGTGTAGGCCCTACTATAAGCACACTGTCTTACCACTTTGAAGGCATCATCCATGCTGCATCCGCAAACTGGCTCTGCAGTATCGGCAAAGGGGTCGATCCGTCTCTATGAACACCCACTTAATATTCGAAGCGCTGGTGCATTTTGGAATCAAAAGCACAGAGATTGGACAGATGCCATCGAACTGACCTCCACAGACGTCTTTCGGTAGCAGACCTCTGCTTTCGAGTCCACCCATTCACCCTTCAATGTCTGCACAGTAGTTTGTGTCGTATACATCATTTCTTTACGGGCATCACTAAATTAGTTCGCCTCATAGCTTCGAATTTGGTTTTCCATGAAGTGTGGGGACGATTTTGTGTAGGAGAGGAATGGGACTTTAAGGTTAGTGGCTTCGGTCCTACCTAATATCAGAGTATAAGGGTAAAACCAATCCCATTATTTTCGCAATCCATAACAAATTCAAAACGCTGAGTTTAAAGTTGACGTATGCACGGATTCTTAATGCAATATGACAATGTTCTCTTAGGGGTAGCAGTGTCAGTGTAACAGCCTCTTTCTCTAGCATAAATGCACATCCCATTGCTGGATTATGGCATCGCCTAGACAACTCAGCCATGCACAACTGTGCCTAAGCATGAGCACCCTCCTAGGATTGTATAGGCGTGATAATCTCATTTAGGAGTGGTTGTACCATTGCTATTTATCTTCGTCTAATCGGGTGGATGATGAGTATATTTGATCTACCCACAAAAAGGGCATATTTGAGATGGATTTGACGGATTGCGTAAGATCACATCGAAAGGAATGCGAGCCTTTTTAGTAAAATTACCACAAAAGTTTGTGCGTGTGCGATTGCAAGATAAAGAAAGGAATAAGCTTACGGGAACTATTTTGCTTGTGTCTGCATGTTCCCTGCCTACGTTTCTTATTATTTTTATAGAAGGCAAGGCGAGCGTGCTGGGTGGAGAACAGTAAGAGGGCCTCATAAATGGGTAGGTAGTGTACCGCAAGACATTCGCTAGTATGGCTGGATTTGAGTTTAAATGCGCACCACAAAAGAAGAGGAGGAGGAGGTTGGATTGGACTGTGGATCACGCACAATGCTGAGACGGCACTAGCTAAAATGTGGCCACCCAAGTGACCATAAGCAATACTGAGAAAGAAACGAAAAACTGCAAAGCGTATTACGGGTAGAGAACGCAGTAGAAAGCCTGCGTTGGGTGAACCGCTAACACCAATCATACCGTAGCAGAGTTAATTGCAGCACCTCTCGGATAAAAGCAAAAGTTGCTCGCATGGTTGAGGAAAGGAACACAAAATATTTGCAGCATGAGCGGAGAAGGAGAGAAACAGCGAATAAATGTACGTGTGTGTCACACATGTATGACGGGAAGCCGAAATTAAAAATAAGGCTTAATGAAAACAAAATGTTATATTGATAAAAGCGGAGACGTGTCAATCCATTCTTACTTTTGCTAAAAGTTGGATAACAAAAGTGTGAGATCTGAGGGTTGGTAGGCGGTGGTGTCAATGGTGTAGTTATGCTGAAAGAGATGTTGGATAGACTGGAGAAAAGGACAGAGTAGCGCAGGCATTTATCTATAATAAAAGAAATAACGGTAATAGTGGTAAGTTTTTGGAGAAAATATGATGAATTGGTAACATATGTACGTGATGCGCATGTATGAAGGTTCGGTGAAATGCAAAAACTGTGAGGCGAAACAACGCCAAAGGCAAAAGTAGCTATTCGAAAAGATCGTTACTTTAAATGCCCGGCCACTCATCATAACAGAAAAGTAGAAGAGGAAAGGACGAAATTAATGAATGAATGATATTGCGACTGAGTGAAGGAGAGAAAGGCTTCTACTAATAGATTATAAGCAGTGGCGGTGGTGGGGTGGAAGAGGTGGCGCGAGGTGGAGTGACTAAAAAGTGTGCTTAGTAGGTGGATGCGGATGAGTGAATGGGTAGGCGGGAGGGAGAGTGATTGCAAATGCACAGATAGGCCCACCACTACCACTCGGAGGATGTGAGTAGGAGGGAAGTAAAGAAGAAAGAAAGCAAGATGAGTAGCTCAGGGCTTACTCAGCTGTCAGCGCGCCCTTCTTCATGGGACGAAAACTGTGCGATTTGTCATGCCTAGACGACAGCTGTTCGAAGGAATTAGATTCGCCTAACTAACTGACGCTTTTTTGCATAAATATTTTTCAAGTAGCCGTGAAATTAAAATAAAAAATGCTTTTCAGCAAGGGTCCTATGGAAAGCTTCGGCTCAAAACAGAATGCCTTTATGGCGCGAAGAATATGAGGCATCTTCATGAAGTCAAATTATGTTCTTAAATGAGAGCTTCCAGTCTGTTTTGTGTTCTTTCATTAGAACGCGTGTGTCTTCTGAACTGTCCCGTTCGCTACTGAATGCTTGGAAAATTTTGCGCGAAACAATTTGCCAGCATTTGCATTTGATGCGGTGAACTCAAGTTATAAGGTCCCACGCTGCATTAGTGAAAGGGAAGTCAATTGCGCATTTCTACCTTCTGTTTCTAATTTCTTTGCCCTGGAACGATAGGAGGACGTAAGATATGAAATTACGCATTTGAACAGTGATGTGGAAATTCAAGTTGTGTTAAGTCAAAGAGCTAGTCTGATTTCCTTCCGTTCTCCTATTCGCCTCCTCTAGAGAGGTTGAAGGCCTCTGATTCGCCGCGTGAATTGTTTTGATTAGCCTGTTCACCCCTGATAAGTGTGTTTTAGCAAGTGTGGATTACAAAGTGCCTTAAGGGTCTAAAGTTCTAATTGTTCTTTCTCAACTGTATCCCAACAGTGTTCAACATTTTTCCGTTTTCAATGTCGGCTCCGTTAAGCTTGAGCAGCACTCCCCATCTTTTCCATATTTTACAATGGCGATTTGGAATTGTGCAACAAATTTTACTATCAAACCCTAAATATACCTTGATTAGGTGCAAAGTCTTACACTCAACCCGCGTAGTCCACAAGGTCCCCGAGTGACCTTAATAGAAGTGCCAAAGAAGGCTTATGATCACGTATATGTCACTTTGGCAGTATGGTGCGAACTTAAAAAGGGCTTTAAACGCAACCAGTCCCACATCGTATTTAAATTTTTTCTCGAAGCTCATACAAGAAGTAGGCTATCAATAAGAACAGCAACTATTTCATGAATTTACACAGCATACAGCCTAAGGTTGTGCTTAAGATGGCATAGAAGGCGAAATGCCTGTGACTATTTTGCGCACATGTAGCTAAATTTCGACAATACAGTGCTCTATTCCTTCCTTAAGGCATAAGTGATTTTTGGCCTGTCTGCATATTAACGCCGCGAAACCCTATGATCTGGGAGGCTAATTTGGGTCACCGTCCTGTTGGAGCCACACGTCGTTTACATCTGCGTCACACAAATTAGGCATGAAAACTGAGTTATTTTGTTGCGATGGCAAGCGGTATTAACAATTAATGCCTGATCGATCACAATTTTGATGAGAATGCTCTGATTATGCCTTTTGAACCAAAGACCATACCAATCAGTGACATGTTATGGGTGCACTTGTTTCGCAATAAGCTCTTGTGTATCTTCTATGGGCTAAGCACAGCGCGATGAAAGTGATTCGCAACGATTCTACAAAAGGCCGCGATTTCTAAAGCATGCAAGGTAGCTGTCTATATGCGCCGCCTTTCCTTCCTCAAAATCTCACAACGTCGAATTGCATGTGCTATTTCAGCAGAATTTTTGCACCTCTTTCTTCCACGGATCGGACACTAAATTACCTACTGTGAACGACACGTTCTTAGTACACTGCATTACCCATGAGGCGCATCAGTGCATCGTTGACTTGGAAAGGTATGCATCAGTCAACCTGAGTAAGAAGACATTGATAAGGAAAAGTGCATGCTGACATAATCATTACCTTTGTAGAATTAACTAGCCACAGCATTTATAACTTTTTAATTTCTCCATGAACCATCCAAAGAATCATTCCACATTCTTCCAGTGCATTCTCACAGTCTTCGAAGCCGATGGCGCCTTCAGCCCTTGAGCGGCATAACGATTAAAGTGGACCTACAAGGAATTACCTTCTTGTTTTTTGCACAAACGCATCACTAACTCAGTCTTTGTCAATCGCATTGGGAACCTCTTCACTCTTTCCGGGCAGACAGCATGAGATGGAAACGGGTGAGAGGGTGTACTTGACAGCCAAAATAGTTCTTAGTGCAAAGCAATGCACGTTAAGACGCCTTAAACTTGCAGCCCTCACACCCGGAACTCATCATCAGCCCTAATATGCCTTCAAATGCATGTTTCCTCCTGCGTCACGTTAAGTCTCGCACTCTACTTTTCGTCGCAACAGCCATCACCACTTTCTGGCTCGGACTCCTTCAAACTCATCTAGGAACTAGATAGCACCTCTGCGACAGTACTTTTTAAGAAATATAATGCGGCGTCATTTGGGTAAATTTAGTCATTCTTGGCTATAGAAGAATCGCCTTCAAACATGACTGCCCTTAAGAGCAACAAGAATGTTAAGACAGTGCATACTCTATAAGTTCCCTCTAAACTCTCACAGGCTTGTTTACCAAAATCCGCATTGAAGCGGATCAAGTGAGTAAAATTGACCTCGTGAGGAGAAATTCTGTCGAGTGTCCTTAAAATTAATGTCTAGATATGGGGTATAGATTAATGAAACACGCAGAAGGGATGCAGGTGGCCCATTGATAAGAGATTCGCTGAGACTGATGAGAACACTACTTCTTCACCACAGTGGTTCGGCTTATGATAATGTCATTCACCCGAGAACGTGTGGATTGTGATCACAGGGAGGCAGAAGACGACTTTCTTTTATGAAGCTGAATGGAATAGTTACATGGTACCTACTTCTTTTCACTGCTCAGCTTTCCATTCGATTCGGTGCTTGCCGTTTTAGTTGGAGTAAGCACTGTGAGCTGCAAGACCTCGCGAAAACGATTTGGCGTAACATGCAGACCTTTAAAAAACTAATTACAGCCTCTGGATTGAGACCTTATTACATTCCTGTTGGTTGAGAACGCTAGTAGAAATTTAGATGATTTCTTAGGTCATGGTTTCTCTTTTTTGACATGAGGCAATTTGGTGGCCGAAAAAGGACATAAACTAAAGAGAATGGCTGCAGACGGCTTACCTCTAGTCATCGCCAGCTTGTCTCGAGAAGTAGGCGAAAAGATTGCTTTAACAAGATGCACTTAAAAGTCATCTGAAGTCCCTTGAACAAAAAGTGAACCAAGAGCCAATTCCGGCACTTTGCGTCAGCTCTTTTCAGCCATCTAGACAGCTACACCTCCCTTGTTGGGCTCGTGGTGAGAGACGACAAGATGCGAAATAATCCTCATTTTATTGCAATGGTTTCAGCACTACAGCTACGCCACTTTCTCCTGCAAACATTTGAGCAGCTCACGGAAAGCGTGCTTGACCCTGCTTATTTAAGGCATAATCTGAAAGGGGATCGTTCAAGTGTGGGGTGACTCTGATTTTGGCATGTTTCATGGGATTTGGGTTGGCTGGCAAAGGTAGATGTTGCTTAAACAACCTCTCGTTATATTCAAATGCCTAAAACTTATAAAATACGTTAGCTGATGTGTCTTTGGTGTTTAAGGATAGGTCGAAAATTGGAGTGATTAGCTCTTTTGAATAGATTTCGCCAATCGCAGCTATCGTTTGAAACAACATGGAAAGTATGAGCTAAACTAAAAAACCGTAAAATTATAGGCCTGAATCATAGTTGACAAGGTCTGGTGGGACGCCGTGTGCCATGAAATCTTGCCAGGGGAAGATGTTTACGCAATGAACGACCTTAATGATCAGTTTCTAAACATAAAAATTGAATCTCCATAATAAGCCTTCTTGCTGAAGTGGGTAACAATAAATAATGTGGAAGATTTTAACTCCACCTTTTCTAAGGCATGTGATGTCAGTGTCCTCCTACGCCAGATCGCTCAAGCATAGCAGCACGCTTGCTAGCGATGCAGCAAATCATATGCCTTTGCCCCTCACCGCGAGATTATCTCACAACTCTTCTCTCCATCAATCTTCATTTGAGGCTTAGTCTTTGGCGAACACCCCACAGTTTACACGCTATCCTGTGAAGCAGACAATGCATCAGCCCATCCTAGTGAAATATATGCACTTAGGCGATCTAATTACGTTGGTTAGCTCTCCCAAACAAGTGGATATGCTACCATATTGCTCACTCCTACCAGCCGGGTCGGGATTCCGCGTAAAGCTCAATCTGCATTTTGTTATTTGAAACATCCAAGTAGGCTATTCGAGAATCTATGGCAAAGTACTAGCCGAACAAATGGAAAATCAGATTTTAATTGCTGTTTACGCATCTTTGCCGAAAATATCTCTTAGAGCATTTCGTTGATAAATGTTAAGGAACGTCCGGGCGAGATTGGTGGTGCCATCTGCCCAAATTTAGGGGAGAGTAAGCCTTATTACGCACTCTACAGTCTAAATAATTTGACGCATTCAGGTTCTCCTATGAAACATCTCGCCACACTGTGGTATGACTTAAAATTATGCGGAAACGAGATAATCGTAGGAATTGATTTTACTGGGAACCGCAAGCCTTGGTAATAGTGTCTCTTGCATCTCATGAAGATCAAAACAAGTTAAGGCAGGCTTTCGAAGCCGACTTATATCATCCCTTGTTCACTGTGATGAGGTGAGTTTGAATGTTGAGCACCGCTTCAGAAACTCACATGTTAAGCCACACATTACTTGGGATTTAAAAAGGAGCTATTCTTAGACCGTCAACCCAATGAAGAGGTATAAGTACACACTTTGAGACGCGCGGATTAAAAGATTCACAAGGCAGAAAATTGTATTGAAAAGGCATTCCTTAAATATCGGTGACTAGTTTAGAAGCCTGTAGCAAAGATGCAGATTCTATGGAATTCCGAAGGCAAGGAAATTGAAAGTAATTCTTCACTACACGATGCTTGGGGCAAAACCGATGTGACACTAGCACTTTCATGCAAACTTTTACAATAACATGGGTCACAATGCGTGCTGTTTGTTCCATGTGCTACTTGGTTTAATTCTTAGCCACTCCACTGTAACACGCACTTGAAATTGTGTGCCTCCTGCAAAGGATTAAATCAACTGTGCTTCACCCTAAAGTAACCATTAAGAAGAGGCTAATTTTAGGGGCATGTAAATAGTTCATTTCGTTTGATTCTAAGTGAGCTTAAGTAATAAATGTATGTTCAGTTTCCCTAATAATTATCACAGAAAGCCAGTAGCACTGATGATGGAAGCAAATTAAATTTTAGACGCTAGCGACGAATTATATATCAAATACAACAATTTTGATCGTCTAAGATTATTGTATGTAGGATCATTAAGTGTTTATGGAAATTAACGCCAGTGTCATCAACTCTGCAAAAAATTAGTATCCAATGTAATTTGGCTTCAAGCACTATCTTTTTTAAATTTATAGCCACGGATGTCTTGCGAAGGATAAGGTGAATGCCCACCCAAAATATGGCGCGATCACGCATCTTCCACACTCAGGCAAGCATAAAACGATGGGACAATTAGAAGAGCTTGTGATAATCGTCGCTGGTGCCAAAGTTGAGTCGCGAGTGAGCTAAGCTTATGTGACTTGCGTGGGTGAAGTAGGAGCCAATTGTGTGAACTTTTGTGTGCAGTCTTAAATGAATGTTAGGGCCATGCTTTGGTGTCTCATTCCCTACTACTCTGAGAAGAAGAGCATGACTACGGTGACCCTTAGTGCGATGAAAGAATGTGGTAATGCAATATTATCTTGTCTGGCTCGGTCCCTAGCAGAAGGATTACTGGGACCTGGTGCAGTGCCATGTGGTGCGAAGTTTGCCTTATGCAGTTATATTTGCAGCGTCAAATTAATTTTGTACAGACAAAGGAAAATTTTTATTCGGCCAACAGTAAAACTCTAAACCAAACGAGGTTTGGGGTCTTGTTTAACGAAATCATTTGTGCCAGTCCATAAAAACCGGGTTTGCAAGAGTTTGCTTAGAACTTATAAATTTCGTTGAGGTAATTGCACTTCAATCCAACCCTTTCACACAATTAGTGCCATACATCAACAAAACAGAAGTATTTAAGGAGGCACTATGAGTCGCCACTGCAATATGGGCGTCGAACCGAAAGAAATGCCTACAAGCATGGTATGAATGGATGTGCTCAATTGCCACCTTTTACGTCAAATTTTCTGCAGGGCATTCTGTATAGTAAAGTCTAATCTCTGAGACCATTTCATTAAATTGCGGAGTGCTACAAAACAATAAAATTAGGAGTGGCTTGTGTAAGGCTCCAAACCAAGGAAAGAGAGGAGAGCGCAGTTGATTTAATCCTTTGCAGGAGGCACAAATTCGAGTGCGTGTTACAGTGGAGTGGCTAAGAATTAAACCAAGTAGCACATGGAACAAACAGCACGCATTGTGACCCATGTTATTGTAAAAGTTTGCATGAAAGTGCTAGTGTCACATCGGTTTTGCCCTAAGCATCGTGTAGTGAAGAATTACTTTCAATTTCCTTGCCTTCGGAATTCCATAGAATCTGCATCTTTGCTACAGGCTTCTAAAGTAGTCACCGATATTTAAGGAATGCCTTTTCAATACAATTTTCCGCCTTGTGAATCTTTTAATCCGCACGTCTCAAAGTGTGTACTTATACCTCTTCATTGGGTTGACGGTCTAAGAATAGCTCCTTTTTAAATCCCAAGTAATGTGTGGCTTAACATGTGAGTTTCTGAAGCGGTGCTCAACATTCAAACTCACCTCATCACAGTGAACAAGGGATGATATAAGTCGGCTTCGAAAGCCTGCCTTAACTTGTTTTGATCTTCATGAGATGCAAGAGACACTATTACCAAGGCTTGCGATTCCCGGTAAAATCAATTCCTACGATTATCTCGTTTCCGCATAATTTTAAGTCATACCACAGTGGGGCAAGATGTTTCATAGGAGAACCTGAATGCGTCAAATTATTTAGACTGTAGAGTGCGTAATAAGGCTTACTCTCCCCTAAATTTGGGCAGATGGCACCACCAATCTCGCCCGGACGTTCCTTAACATTTATCAACGAAATGCTCTAAGAGATATTTTCGGCAAAGATGCGTAAACAGCAATTAAAATCTGATTTTCCATTTGTTCGGCTAGTACTTTGCCATAGATTCTCGAATAGCCTACTTGGATGTTTCAAATAACAAAATGCAGATTGAGCTTTACGCGGAATCCCGACCCGGCTGGTAGGAGTGAGCAATATGGTAGCATATCCACTTGTTTGGGAGAGCTAACCAACGTAATTAGATCGCCTAAGTGCATATATTTCACTAGGATGGGCTGATGCATTGTCTGCTTCACAGGATAGCGTGTAAACTGTGGGGTGTTCGCCAAAGACTAAGCCTCAAATGAAGATTGATGGAGAGAAGAGTTGTGAGATAATCTCGCGGTGAGGGGCAAAGGCATATGATTTGCTGCATCGCTAGCAAGCGTGCTGCTATGCTTGAGCGATCTGGCGTAGGAGGACACTGACATCACATGCCTTAGAAAAGGTGGAGTTAAAATCTTCCACATTGTTTATTGTTACCCACTTCAGCAAGAAGGCTTATTATAGAGATTCTGATTGATAGTCGGAACGCATTCTAATCGCATGATGTTCAACTACGAATCTTAAAAATAATGAAACGCCTTTAGCTGAGACAAGTGTGAGGCATGGAAATGCTCACAAACTTGCATCTGGGTGGGAATGGAATAGGAGTCGGTATCTCATAATGGTCGCACTTGGAACAGGTTCTCTTCCATAAATTGCCTTCTACAACACATACAGTGCGAAATGCTTAACTCGACCACCTCTCCAGCAAATTAGGTCATGTAAGTGTGGACAAAGTTAAGAAGAGCCAAGTTGCCTCTTATTCGAGTGCACTGCATGACTTTATCGCCCCTCCCGTCTTGTCCTGCAAATTTTGATCAGACCGTCATCTCGCATCTCAAGTATTTCAAGACAAATGCTTTTGGTTAAGAAAAATATATAGGTTTGGCACAGTATTGCGCAATTGATCACCAGACTTCGTTAAAATTTGCCTAAGCACACCGAAAAACATTTGATTTGAGGAAACCTGACCCAAATGCCAACCTGTTTTATCAACTGCTTTGCCTTCGTCATTTCAATGTTCAAAGTCTTCTAGGTGAAATACTAAGTAATATTTACCTTGTAATGACGACTACGCACAATTCGCTATTTTGCGTTTTGTAGCTTAGGTCTCAACTCAAAAGGAGCTAACATCACATTTGTGGCAAGTGAGGCGTAAAAAAGTCTCCAATCAAATTTAGTGAGTGAATGCCCGGCTCCTATATAAATGCGTAGTGTGCAACCCTTAAAAGGCAGGGACAAGTCCTGTTGGAGATTATCACAGTCCCCCTGTGCGCCACACCACGCGCGCATGCGCTTACTTCATTACTACTTTTAATAGCTCTTTTGTTTCCAAATGTGCTTTGATTATTGACCGGGCCGCATTCCTGCTAGTGCATGCTTGACACGATGGCAATGATAAAATGCACTTTTCATTAAAGACGGACAAAGTTCACATTTGTAGAAGCCATGAGCTGTTGAGGTTTCGGGCGGATCAACGAGAGTGTTAAATAATCGGTAAGTGCATTGTGTGGAGAATGTTGTATGATATTTTCTAAAAGGTCACCAACAAATGTTTAACCAAACTTGTTTTATTCAGGCGGTGTCCGTTCAGCACAACCATTTGGCGCATTATCGATTGAAGATGGCAGGTGTTTATGACAGCCCATATCACCAAAATAGGTATGTCTGATTTTGCTCATTCGCATGGATTTTGACCATTATCTGAGTTATTCAAAATATATAATCAACGAAATATTTCGTAAAGGGAAATTAGAATCGTCTCCCTAGCTTCCAACTTAACCAAGACAAATGCGGTGTAAATAATTTATTGCAATGCGAATTTTCACAATTAAGTTTCTCGCGTAATTAAACTGCGTTGCATGTAACCATCGTGTGTTTATCTCGACAAAGTTAAAAGCCAGTTCAAACCATGTCTAAAGCGAGCTTTGCGCCCTTTGAGACCACGTTCTTGCATACTGTTGCTGATGCACGTTTACTTAGCCAGCGGCACTTTTCAATTTTGCAGCTTCCATATTAAAAATGCAACTTCAGATGCATGAAGTTTCTACTAATCAGTTCCCGCAAGTTTCTTACGAACTATGACAATTCCATTTGATTCATGAAGATCCAATTTCGGCTATTTCAATGGATTCTGTGTGCAAAGGCGCGCAGAATGATTCGTGTTGGTGTTCGCGACAATTGTGATTATGCATGCTAGTTTGTCCTTCCCCTTTAATCGAAGCATCCCTGTTAATGACACAAATGCCTGGCCGAATTGCATGCGCAAAGGTCGGCTGGTGCGGGTGATAACCTATAAAGTCGCCTAATAAAAACCGCAATTTTATAGTTGGGAACAACATAGAAAGCGACGAAGAGCAACGCCAATTTTGCTTTGCATCATTAGCCGTGACATCTTCAGACAGATGTACATTTCTGGATTCGTCAGCACTATCCCAAAATGTGCTTGAATTCGATAGGACGACGTAAGTATTGCCGTGTCAAAAAGCCTCGTCTTAAGTTCCCCTGACTTGTATAAAATAATGCCCCTCAGTTAGCAAGAGTGCCGTCCAGTAAGTCAAATGAGTAATTACAGGTAATGTTGTTTGACTTGCCCATTATACCAATTTTTTTCCTAATTTGACTCATTGCAACTCACGGACCTGCGTGGAAGCTCACTATGCCTGATGAGAAGAAATAATTGCTGCGGTCGGAGGTTTGCATTTGAGGGCTACTTACATGGTGGGTTACGAATACGATAACTGCGCACGTTTGCTTATGTCGTTTCTTTATGCCAGATTACAACACGTGTTTCCGTTTTCGCGCAAATCCTTCACTAGTCCCGAGTAATTTTAGGTGAAACGTCTTTTAAACTAAAATTCTTTTATGTGTTCTGCTCCGGCTATTAAAGACAAAGCAAATCGTCAACGCGTTTACAATTTTCTACATCGCACTACCTAATTCAGTGCTGCACTCGTGGTCGATTCGTGCGTCCTACTGCTGTGCTTAGGCGGGTAGAAAATTAAAAGCATTAAATAAATTGCTGCGATTTACACAAAACCACACCTCTTTTTCGTTTTCCACAAATTTTTGTCAGTTTCTGTTATTTTAGTCAACCTGCGGAGAGCTGAATATCCATGCAGCAGTAGCTTGGACGGCGACGCAGGAAGTCATACGATCAGCCAGTTACCCAATCAGCCGGTCGAATGGCCACCATGCCGGACAAACATCCAAATGAGCAAGCCGATGGGCAGAAATCCAGCCAGAAATGGTAAATTATAACTACTAAGCAAACCAAAGTGTTTCAAATTGCAGCATATCTACCTGATTTACTTCTTTTGGGTTAATTTATGCGCATCTGCACAAACTGCAACAAAAATTGATTCAAAGCTGGCACTCTGATGGTGATGAGAAATGCAAGCACTAGAAGTGAATGTCCACAGTAAAATGCATTGCTTTAACCAAGTAGGTGTTGTAATTGTAGCGAAATTCTAATGCAAATCTCATTAGTGGTTGTTAGCTATTCTGCTTTGCTGGCAGAGTGTGGCCAACTATTTTGCAATGCTCACTTATCTATGCGTTTTATGCATTGCAGTTAAATATTTCATAATTTGACAGCCCATGCATTCGCAGAACCATTCGTCTGCTACGTATCCCATTATTGAATCAAGAATAAAAAAGTTAATGCAATGTCCATGCATTTACCACTTTCTAGGATCGTGACGCCCATAGTGGGTTGACTTCTTCAAAATGACATGTCTGCCAATATGTAGCTACTATATGTGGTTGCGTGTCGAGCTTAGCAGCCACTAATCATAACCCCAGGTGGTGCACATTAGCTACGTCAGGCCAGCATAAGTCTTAGCATTCTCCCTCCTGTTACCATGATCTTCATATTGGTAAGTGCAAATATGCCGCGTTTTCGTTAATGGATGATGCGTTTTGCACAGACTCTCGCCCATCAACGGCTTTTACGCTGCAGCATCAAAGAGCCATGCGCGGAAAGGACCTTGCTCTCGCCATTCTTCAAATGGAGCCACATTGGTCCTGACTTCATTAAATATGGTTGAAATGTAGAAAATTGGGCAGAAGCTATAAAGATGCAGTTAGACTGACTGAAGTGAGAATCGCCTGCTTCTGCTTCGAAGTGAACTTTACATCGTTCTCAAACCAAAACATACTCTCAAGGACTGGATCCCAATTCGACCTGCAGTGCGGCAGTGGGAAGAATGAGCATTGTAAGCCTCGCTGTTAGTCGTACCAAACTTACTAAATCGTCGCCTGATGGTATGCTTGAGCGTGCGGCTTCAATGCACAAATCCCTATTTGATTCCTTGGTATGTGCTAATGTTGTTGCTATCTGATCTGTTAACGAATTTTGCCTCGCTGTTTATGGTTGCATCGTGAACGCATACGATGCAGTATCATTAATTACATGTGAGCCAGTGCGAATGCCAAAAGCGGATATATTGCAGGATAATCACAGCTCACAATATGCGACTATTGAAGAAAACTTTGTTCCATTACTGACCGTTGTCTCTCATCAACAACGCATTCCATAAAGTATGAATAGGTGATGTTTTCAGTTTTAAGTTCCCTCCTTTTGTTTACACGAAAGATGTCCATATCTTGCATACGGGTTCATTTCTTTCACAACAAGGAATGAATGGGGTTGAGCTGTTTGGTTCCTGATTGTCCAGCTGCTCTATGCGCTAAGAATGAAGTTATAGGCGCGTAGCCTTGGGTTTACTGGTCTGAGGATTTAATTTAATAAAGCTCTCCCTCGATATCAGTCTCCTAGTAAATGACAAGCGTTTCGGCTAATCAAAGACAACTTATGCTTATTTGCCATCAGCACTTGCTTTCCGCGGTCCATGATTAACTATCCTCATCTTGGCGCTTTAATAGTTTTATTAAATTCTTAAGTGCCCAACACTCCTCGCATAATTTACTTCTCTTATTGCATCCTACATGGCATGCAAAGTGTTTCCGACGGCGCTTGCCCCGGCAAGTTCGTACTAATTTATGTAATGTGCGGATGCTTTTGTAAGGGTGCTGTGAACCCTGTGAGATTAGTCCATTTGTCTTTGGCAGGCATTGTTCCGCTACGTCGCCACAAGTAATATTTGCGGAGTGTCTTTGACAAGTTGCGGCTACACGTCTGAATGATCGTACTGATTTTTCCACAAGCAACGGCAAAATTCTTAAGTCGAATCACTCGAACTGCTTCCAGTGCCAAAACCATGTGGCGCACGACTTGCCCTATCAGTGCTTTTCCGAGGCCATGTTCCCAGATTGCACAGGTTTTGGAATCATTTGCGAACACAGTGCCTTACTTTCCTAGGAAATACGTTTGGGTGCAAATCGTTCCAATTGTAGATGTGAGTGCACGTATGATGTAGTGCTTATAAAGGGCGGTTTGGTGCGTTCATTTATCCTGCCATGACATGATAAGATTCCAATCTTTGCTGCCCTCGCAGATTGCAATCCATTGCCCATCATGCGTTCCTCCAAGGCATCTCTATCCCAACATATTGTGGACCTTTCCTGCTCATAACGTCAAGACATGGGGCGGCCAAGAGTGACATTTAAGGCTTCAGGGCTAGGAAATAATTTTTGTTCCTGCAGGTATGTTCAGGCACCAGTCAGCCTAGCCCACATAAGAAAATAACAGAGCACATCTCATAATCAGTTCGAAAACCATAAGGTATGTATGTGCATTAGAACATGTCTTGTCGGTGGTAAAGGCAAGACTTAACCTTTCGAGAAGCAAAGCATGGGAATCATGCTGTGACTGTCTCCTTACGTCGCTGTATAAAGTGGATATGACACCAAGGGTATCGCAACACACGCGCGTGAAGCAACCATAAACTGCAATGCAACAATTATTAGCAGCTAAGGAACCGCAATAAAATCAACATATCCAAAGGAATTAAACACGTAGTTGCACATTAAGACTGCACGCTTCAGATTTGCATTCGCGACTCTGTAATAACCCGATGCAGTTAAGAACGAGGCCTACAATGCTCAGTACTTCCACCATCGCATTGTAAGTGGAATTGGGTCTCCGTCCACAAACAGCAGTGTAGAAGCAAGCGAATCCCACTGTTCTTAGCCTAATTACGTCTGCGTCGTGTTCATCCAATTCTCCAACATTCGAACTCAATTCAATGAAGTCAGGACCAATGTGGCTCCAATTGTAGAATGACGGGAGCAAAGAACTTTCTGTACTTGGCCCTCCTGTTGCTGGCACAAAACAGTGCGTTGCTGAGAACGTCTGGTTCATTCACCAACGGGAACTTGGGACATTTGCACCAAACATCAGTTTATGGGAACAATTCATAACTTACACACCCAGCAGAATATGCTGTGGTGGTAATATGACAGCGGTACTATCCCTTCGAGAAGGAAACAGCCACGTACAAAGATGACGAACGTGCACGCTACGCCGCTTATCAGTCAGAAGGACTAAGAAGCAAGACGGAAAGGGAACAAGAAAACAACCCTTCAGCGCTTACAAATTTATTGCTACTGCCAAAATAAGATCTTAAATAAATTGTTGAGATTAGAAACGTTGTTTTTTTTAAAGCATATGTTGTCAGAAATAGCTCAAAAAGCTCCCTACTGAGCGCCAATTATGATCATCACTTCACTCTTGCGACAAAGTACTTTTGCTTGTCGATTTTATGCGCTATTGTCCGATTTCTGTTAGCTGTAGGAGCAAACAGTAGAGAAACGCATGCAACAAAAGAATATTTAATGAGTCACTTTTTTATCATTTACTTATCTTCGGATGGTATCGTTAGGCATACAGTTTTCTACTTTTATTAATAAACCATGCACTCATTGGACGTATTAGCACCACTGAAAAAACCGTGTGATATTAAAGACGCAAAAATGTAAGTGAATTTTGAAGGTCTCTCACATGCTTTTGATGGGGTCTGGATAATCCCAACGCAACGGTGGGTGACACACAAGATGTGAAAATGCTGACATCACCACCTACCAATGGCAGACGGGTGTGAATTTAATGTCCTGAGAATGTGAGTGAATTCCGCAGGTCCCCTACAGAGCTACAAGGCGTTACAGATTAATCCTTCATACCGATTGGTGGCACACAATTTGTGGCGCAGTACACACTGACTATACTGCCGACTGACCTGTGGGAAATGGCAGAGACAAATAGGCGTAAATAATGCAGTTCTGTCAAATGCCATCTATGCAAATCAAATTAGACCTCTACACTGATAAATGGCACACAAGTTAAGCATTGCAAACACTTAATCCTACCACCGACAGTCCGGTTTGAGATTAATGACCAAGGAATATGGGTCGATTTCGAGGGTCTCTCACATGCCATCTATAGGGTTTAGATAACCTCTCCACACTTATTGACGGAACACATAATGCAGCATTGCTAACGTTTAATCGCGCCACCGAATGACCGGTGTGAAACGGAAGAGGTAAATATGTGTAAGTTCCGCAGTTCCATCGATTGCCAGCTAAGCGCCTTCAAATATCCCTCCACACTGATTTGTGATACACAAGATTTGCATTACACCGACAGACCAGTGTAATATTGATGGCGAGAATATGGGTGTTAGTTTTGCAGGTGTCACATGCTACCTATGGGGTCAAAAATACCCTTCCACACTAATTGTTCGCACACAAGTAGCGGCATTTCTGATAATTACACGCATCACTGAACGACCGGTATGAGATTGATGTCAGAAGCACATAAGTAAGTTCTGCTGATGTCCCAAATGCTAGCTATGACGTCTAGATTAGCCGTGCATTGCCAACACTTACACCCACCACCCACATACCGATGTGAATTTAACGTCGAGAGTGAATGAGTGAATGCCGCACTTATCTATCATTCCAATAAGTGGGTCTAAATTATTCCCACGCGCTATTGGAAAATAAGGTGTAGCATTTCTGACACCTACACCTACCACTGACGAGCCGGTGTGAGATTGATTTCGATTGTATATAAGTCAATTCTGCAGGTGTCTCGAATGCCATAGATGGGCCGAGATTGTCCCTCCACACTGACTATTGGCACACAAGTTTTGGCATCGCTGACACCTACTCACACATTCGATTCACCATTGTGCCTTTCAAGTCGTAATAATGTGGGCAAGTACTGAAGATCTGCCACATTACTACATTGAGTTCTAGGTTATACCCCTACACCAATTGGTGGCACAAAGTGCGGCAATCCTGGTGGTTGCATATACCACTAAACGGCCGATGTGTGATTGATGTGGAGAATATAAGGGTCAATTTGGCAGGTGTCGCCAACGCCATCAATGGTGTTGTGAGTATTTTTTCGCACTGATTGGCGGCGCACAAGAAATGGCGTTGCTAACACTTACCCACTGCCCACATGCAGATGTGATTTTAACGCCGAGAGTGAATGGGCGAATTCGGCACTTATCTACCACTCCAATAATTAGGACTAAATTGTCCCTATACACAATTAAAAAATAAGATGTGGTGTTTCTGACACTTACTACTGACGGGCCGGTGTAAGATTGATTTCGATTGTATATGGATCAATTCTGCAAGTGTCTTTAATGTCATCTTTGCAGACTTGATTTTCCTTTTGAACTGATTTTCGGCACAACTTGTGGCAATGCTTACGCATGGCTGCACTTCTGACATACCTGTTTGATTTTAAAGACGCAGCATATAAGGAAATTTTGCGGATCTCTCATATGACTGCAATGCTTTTGGGCCATCCCTCCACCCTAATTAGCGGTGCACAAGGCGTGGCATTTCTGACATTTACTCCCACCAGTCTGACCCGTGTGAAATGGAAGAGGCATATATGTGTGAATCCTGCAGCTTCGTCAATTGCCATCTGTGCACTTTGGAACACCCCCTCACACTTGTTGGTGGTACTCAAGTTGTGCATTTCTGAAACTTACACTTACAAACAAGTGTGCATGTGTGTGTTTACTGTCGCAATTACGTTCGTAAATTCTGCACCTCTCTCACACACCATTAACGCGGTACTGATTGTCCCTCTTCTCTGATTTGCGTCATAGATGTCTCAAAATTGCTGACACTTACATTTATCCCCGAGGCACGTGTGTATTCTAGGATGCAATTGTATGGGTAAATCCAGCAGTTATATGGCATGCCGCCCACGCGGGTTAGATTGTCCCTCACCACCTACTGGCATACAATTTGTGGCTTTGCTTACACTTTTCCCACCTTCACATTCTGGATGACCTGGAAGACTAAATTAATGGTGAGAATTCTGCATGTCTCTTACTTGCCATCTGTGCGGTCTAAATTGTCATTCCAAAGTGGTTTGTGGCACACATGTGGTGGCACTTCTGGCACGTTCACCCATCATTGGCCGACTCGTACCACGCTTATTCTGCATTTAAATGCTGGAAATTGGCAGTGAAAATACTATATTTAACTGAAAAGCAGATTCACGGCAGATATTCGTGGTTTATTATGCATTCCTTGTTAGGCAAACTCGTCAGTGTACTCTAGATTATGCAATCATACAGGGCAATAATATAGCCAAATAAGAGGTTGGTTCAGTGGACAGGGCCAGTGAAGGCAACTCGTGGTGTGAACTGCCGA
Source organism: Taenia hydatigena (assembly GCA_036345935.2). Taxonomy (NCBI): domain Eukaryota; kingdom Metazoa; phylum Platyhelminthes; class Cestoda; order Cyclophyllidea; family Taeniidae; genus Taenia; species Taenia hydatigena. The sequence goes on along the minus strand of JADWOT020000114.1, from coordinate 44,552 downwards.
CATCAATCCAAAGCGCAGGTTGCAATAAAAGTAGCCTTAGCGTTACAAAGCTTTTGTGCGGATAAAATAGCATGGCGTAATAAACCATATCCTCATTTACTGATAAATGATAGCCCAGCTTAAGCACTGCTAAAGGCAAAGATGAGAGCCGAGTTGCTTTCAACGCATTAGGCCTCGCTCACCACATTCGCTTCTTATCGGGGACCTTGAGGGGATTCGAAGTTGTCAATGGGTCTAACCGTGAAGGAAATATTATAAATAACTTTAACTTGCATGTTCTTTACTATTGCAAGTTATTTTTAGTGGCAATCTTCCTGCAGTATCAGCAACCTACATGCAGGATCCGCCATAGAACAATAGTTAAAAACGAACGCTTGTCTTATTAATACCATTACCATTTTTGCAGTGTTGTCAAGCTAAGAGCAGGAAGAAAATGTGGAGAAAATAGAAAAACTAGGTGTTTAACAGACAAATTCCCTTAGTAGCCATATCTGGCTTAAGTAAAGCTAAGCTATCACACATTCTGGTACAGGCATGCCTTTAATATCATGGATTTGCGATGTCGACTGCATCTGGAAACAACTAGGATTGATTATGCCTTGACTGCTATAGCAAAGGTACCCTTTTGGGCAATCGCTACAACTCTCTCTATAGTTGTGCTGATATTTATTGAGATAATTTCCTCTGCAGGAACAAAAGATTTGAACCAGCAAGAATAACAGTTGTGCTTATTAACGGATGTGGACAAGCTCAACTTGTCCAGGCCTGTATTTACAAGCAACCAGACATAGTGAATTGCTCCGGCCAAGTCTGAGGCCATCATATTGCCCATGGCGTATTCCAATTCCTTTAAAGCTGCCCAAACCATCTGAATGGCCAAAAAGTAGCGCTGGTAATGCATAAGGCATGATAAAATGCAAGTGATTTTTTCAGAGTGACATTGGGTTGCACTGGAAATACTTATGTCAACTCACCTTCGTGTAGGGATTGTAATTATCACTGCAAGTGTTATGAAAGTATGCGTGAAATCGAGATCCGCTTTCCCACCCACAAACGCCTTCAGTCATAGATGATTTGAAACTACTAATGGGGCCATATTTCTTCCAATTTCAGGGTAATGCAAATCTGCATTCGGATCTGGATGTCCAAAAATGCAATGTCTGGCCCAATGAACTGCTAGGTTGGAAATGTCATAGGCGACAATTTCAGGTGCTCCAGCAACTAACCAAAGCTGTAATCAAATATGAAAATCAAACCACATGATATCGTTAAGCGTGAGTACACCATAAATTCCGTCTTACTAGCAGGAGGGTGCACTTACCCTTGCAGTTGCAGATGAGTCTCGAGAATTAGTGCCTTCTGAGCACCTATGGGTGGAGGCGAATGCGAGGCGCGGTTGTAACAGCATTATTTGCTTTGGATAGTAATGAGTGTGCCAGAAACGTAATTTAATTTATCTTTAAATGGTATCTTTAGGTAAACAGTTTTCTAAACTCATTAGGCGTATTAGCGAAGACATTAGAAATAAAATACTTGACGATGAAGGGGGACATGTGCTACTGCATAGATAATAGCCACCACCATATCCGTTTCTTTTTTCCGTATGTGCCGTTAACGAGTTAGAAAAGAACACAAACAACATTTCCTTTGACTCCCGATTTTCCTCCCTATTAAAAAATTATATTTTTGGATGGTGCATACTACCAAGGGTGTTTTCTTCTTTCGATCCATGACGTACTATTGTCTCTAAGGCGTAGAGGCTTTCTTGCTTGACCCTTAAAGTCAAGTTCATAAATGCATGGTACTTATCCAAGTGACAGCCTTTAAAGTGGCCTGCGTGCACGTCCTGTAACATGTGCAGACATGTTGAAGTGATTGTTGTTAATGCTTCAGTCAAATCATTCGAACGGGAGTAAATGCAGGCAGATGCCGCTCATAAATCACAAGTACTACACAAGCATCTCCAGTCACTTTTCCAGGCAGTTGACACCACCGTGCAAAATTTCAGCCGATTCTTTCACATAAAAGGAGCATTTAACCCGGCACGTAACCCTAGGAATTTGTGCACAAGTTTGCGTGAATTACATCGACTCGAATCAAACCGAGTAGTTGTGCAATCCTTTCAAACCTGCGCAGACTTCTGCAGGAGCTAAAGCTAGGAGAAGGGGAAGGGACGGAACGGAAACGATTTTGTTGCTTACTTATTACCGGAATCCTAAGAATTCTCTCCGATGAATACACACCTTCAATGGAGGAAGCTGCTCAATTCGTCAACGATTTTTTATGCTTTTTGGTGCTTTTATCACAACCGTCTGTTGAATTCCCGCCTTGCATTGCTATGAGACACTATTACATGGCTATATACCAGATTATATATTCCTTTAGGGGACTGGTAGCAACAATCCAAAATCAAATATTACTATAGTTATTATAGTCCCAGCACTATCCTCGTTTGTCCCATCTTACCTGCTGCGATCCCTGGTGCGAGGAAACTGATTGCATTGCGACATCTTTATCGTCTCAGATTAAGAGAAATCAATGCAGCCCTAATGAGGACTGGAAGGATATTTTACCTCACATTTGAGAAAACCTACAATCTTGTCAAGCAGAGTTAGATGAAATGCCGCATAACGTAATATAAGCATTAAACTCTGCAACTATGTTCTAAGTGCAATTTAGCAGACAAAATTTCCTAGCTTCGCCATAGCATCGAATTGTGTAGGGAGTTACTCTAGTAGTAATGCTCCTGTAGTATCAGCGATCTGAACGCAGGATCCGCCATAAAACAACGGTCAAGCGCAAACACTTGCTTTATTAACACCGTCACTATTCTTGCAGTGTTGTGAAGCTAAAAGCAAAAGAATACCATGAAGGGAATAAAAAGACTAGGTGTTTAATTGACGAATTTCCTTAGTAGCCACATTTGGTTCAGGTAGAGCTAAGCTAGCACGCATCCTGGCGCGAATATGCCTTTGGTATCATAGATTTGCAGTGTCGGCTGTATCTTGACTCCGAAAGCACAAGTATCCTTTGGATACGGCTGATCTAAGAAGAAAATGAAAGGACTGACCATGCGGGTCGACCGTTTGGGAGGAGATCTTAGAATATTTAAAAATATTCTTGAGATTGTTAGTAACCACTATAAGCCGGTACTTACGCGTGCATTGATTTGAATATCATCGAGTTCGTATCCACGATATCTGTAGGAATGGGTCCAACATCGTCATCAATGTGGACGAGTATGAGAGGTCAAGTGGGGTATAATGCACGTGCTGGAGCCAAAAATGCTTGTCGCAGAACTAATTTGCTAGTGATATTTGAATTCGCATTCCGTGCCATGTAGAATCGATCACACCCCCAAGCCCACGCAGCACGATATGCACATTAATAACCGAATCGTTTAATCAGCTTACACCGGTCTGCACAAAGTCTCAGATTCTCTAAAGTGTCTGCTTAGCCCAGCCTGAGGTACAGTGATTTCCTTCTTAGGATAGTAGGAGTGTATCAAGTCAAGAATCACCACAAGGCCTGATGTGTGGACCGGATACGCAGACGCCGTAGTAGATATACTCTTTTCCAATTTCGCTGCAGAATGATTGGTAGACCGTATATTGTTAAAGAATGGATTGATTGGTGCATTCAAAAGCAGAGGTCTGCTATCAAATGGCGTCTGCAGGGGTCTGTTTGATGACATAACCGCAATTGTTGCGCTTTTGCCGTCGTAACATATCAGCGCTGTAGTATGGGCGATGCCTTCCAAGTGGCAGGAGATCGTATTTACAGCAGTGTCCACACTTCTCCTCCATTCCATCTCAAGACCTAGCATTCGAGTCTGAAATGGTAAATTAATAGGCGGATCACATGACATGGCTCAGAACGCTACCACTTGTAAGAAGAGGACGCAACAGTCGAGATGTCCGAAGAAGTGCAGCAGCAACAGTAAAGGCAACGTTGCAGAGCGAGGATGTATTGCACACAACACCTCTCATTAACCATTTAACGACACGATCTACAGGTCCTTTCTCCCACGTCATTATTGCCACCGTTGGCAAGTACCGATGGCAGTCTGCTAATGGCATTAAAGAGCCTCCCACAACCAGGACTTGCGCATTGTGGAGGCACTGGCGGAGGCTACTGACTATCCCAGCACACATAAGTACTGTGCTGAATGACAAGACCAGCGTGCGAAGCCAGCACCCTGTGCTGCTCACCCATGTCTCCATGGCCACTACAAAGGACTTCGTGCAGAAAAAAATCAGCCTCGTCGTACTTTATGCGTGCAACGCCCTTAGCACCAGTGTAGAGCCGAGTGAGTGGCAGGCACGCATTAGACCTAACCCGCCACATCCCATCCAAGAGGAAGCTTCTTATCGGGAACATTAAGGGGATTTGGAGTTGACAATAGGTCTACGATATTATAAATAGCTTTAAATTGCATAGTTTTTACTATTGCAAATTATTGTTAGTGTTCGTCTTCCTGTATTTTCAGCGATCCACATGCATGATCAGCCATTGAACAGCAGTCGAAAACAAGCATTTGCTTTATTAACGCCTATACCATTCTCACAAAGCGTTGTAAGGCTAAAAGCAAGAGAAAACAGTTAAGAGAGTAGAAAAATCCACCGTTAAGTTCATCGAATATTGCTGTAGATATCAAGGTCACAACACTTAAGACCTCTCCAAAGCAATCTGAACTTTTGTTTGAAAAGGCATGCAAATTAAATTACAGGAGTGCGCAACCATTTTGCAAAAGGCTGAGAGATTAAAAAATTACATTCCTTTACATCGGGATATCTTTTAAGCCCCTCATTAACCTTGTATTTTCCATGACCTGCCCATGTAATTCAAAAGAATATTCATATTAGTTCAATCGCGTTTTCAAATTTTGTGATTTAACAAGCACATCACAATCCCAGCTTATAAGACCTGCAAGCTTATGCCTTTAAGCTTTCGTGAGTGTAATGGTTTCGTGTTGTAGCATGGAAATTTTAATAAAATTGGCCTCGTTCTTGAAAGCTTATAACTGGCTCTTCATTTTATGAAATCCATGCTTCATGAATGCACTCTTGGTAACTGGCAGTCAGCGGATGTCCGCTACTAGGTGAGCGCATGACATCATTTCTAAAGGCGGATACGAGCTCCTAGCCTTCCACCAATCGGGAACTCCAAACTGAGTAATACAGATTGACTTTTTTTAAGCAATCCTGCTATTTTAAAAAACTTAAGCATGAGACAGAAGCAGGAATTCGAACTGGTGCATCTGCTAAAATCCGTTGTCCCGTGATCCTTTAAAGGACATTTCGGTAACAAGTGCTTGATTTGTATGCTGTCAGTTTGGTATTTTTAAATGAAATTCTACGAACGGTAGCATTATGGGGGTTAAAAAGGCAAGCATACACCAGTCAGATAGAATTCAGCATTGGAGTGAGATTCATTTTGGTATACTTTAGATCAAGCAGGTGGGACCGAAGGATCATTACGCATGCAACACCACAAAATTTGGCGCCTGTTTATTGACAGTTTAATGGTTGTCATGCACTTCTTTTGTTCTTTACTTCAGCTATCTGTGCTAGACTTACTGATGGGGAATACCGATCAAAGGAAAGCATTTTCAGTTGTGTGGTACTGGGAGTAGTTTATAAGCCATCGCAATTTTCTGTGAGAACCCGCGTCCGTCTTCACAATTCAAATCAGTGGCTTAATGCGGTTTCATTTTTAAAGTTCTAAAGGTTTACTATCAAAACTGGATGTGGTTGATTTAACGCGATTGCGTATGTAAGATCATTAGTAAACACATCTTTGGTGAAATGCTGGCATCGGATCAGTCAATATAGAGTTAACTCCTTTTCAATTCATGTATAAGCATGCCTTTTCTGAGGACAAAACCAACTTAAATTTTAGTTGACTTAGTCTTGCTAATGTAGCACTTCATCTTTTACGGTTCTTATTGCTAAAACTGGCAAAATAAGTAGTAACCTTGTTTTGGCAACTCATGCAGTCTTCAATAAATTGTTTGCTACTGATCTGGAAAGAAATACAGATGCGCTGATTATGCGATCCGACCAATCGTGTAAGGAATTTTTCAATCCTTAAAAATATTTTTGAAATTGGTAATAATCGCTATAAGCCAGTTCTTACGCATACAATGATTTGAGTCCCATCGAGTTCTCTTTTACAATATGGGTGGAAATGGATCCGAGAGAGACATCTTTAATGTCGACGAATGCGGAAGGTCAGTTAGGGTACGGCGCTTACGCAGGAACCAAAAATGCATGCCATTTCAGCGTGCGTGGTGACGGTTGGGCCGCAATCTAAATAATTCACCTACCCGGCTCTTTCAACACGCGCAAGGGCAATTGGCGCAAGAGTAATGAATGCGACTAGAAATGGTGAATGCTCTTTCACCTAGGCCGAATATGCAACTTGTGCTACCTTAAGAGCACTGAAGAAAGGAGCGTGCATCTGCGTAAAGCAATGCCAGTAAACTCTTTCCCTCCCCCACCTAACACGTACGCCTCTCTCTTTTTTAATACTTAATGATAAAGGCAACGTACAAAGCACCGAGGTGCGGTGCCCAGTTTAGTGGCATGGCAGACGATATGTGTAGGCCTACGTGATGAAGTTGGTTAGCGCATTCGGCTGTTAACTGTAAGGTTTGTGGTTAGAGCCCATCCGAGGACGAGGGCACCTTTTGCGGCGCAGCTCGCCTGCTCTGCGATGCAAGCGGCAGTTCGCGAGTGATGTGGTTTGCAGTCGCATTGAGTAGTGGCTTCTGGGATACGCGGTGCAGATGTTATAGGTAGGATGTGCAGTGAGTAGAGGTTTAGGAATTGAAGAATGTAGGCGAAGGAAGGTGGTGTCACGCGGCCAGGCGAAAAAGCATTAGCAGCTGCTTAAGACGCCGGTCTAAGTCACCGGCCCGAAAGGTCGTGGGATGGAATTCCACCGCTGCCAGGACAGCACTCTTCTCTTCTGCCTACACACCTATCCCATGTTGCTGCCTTGCCAAAGCTGGCAGGTGGCTATTGGCTACCGTGCCAGACGTTCGCATGCTCATGCACTGTCCGCCTGTGTCGCGCGAGGGTTTAAAATGAGGGGCTGCAGGCCATTCGCTGCGTCTCAACGTGTGTAGCATCGGTCGCGCAGTCCAGCTGCTGTAAAGGCAACGCTCTCTTAATGAACTCTTGATGCTGCTGCTGCTGCTGCTGCTGCTTGTGTCTCATCATCACTTTCATAAGCACGTACACCTGGCATCCACTGGGCATGAGTGCATTAATGCGCTGAAAACGGGGATGGAGATGGTGGAGTAGTGACGATGGTGAGAGATGTGCTAACTGTGGGAGATGGAGGCGATAGTGGGCCTGTGGGTGGTAGTGCACTGCAATGCGGTGCGGTGTCTAGTTTGGTGGCATAGCAGATGGTGCGTAAGCCTTCGTAGCACAATCGGTTATCGCGTTCGACTGTTAACCGAAAAGTTGGTGGTTCGAGCCCACCCGAGGGCGGATGTATCTATTGCGGTGCAAAGTGCCCGTGCTGCGCAGCATGTAGTGCTGTGCGAGTAGCGCTTTTGTAGTTGCATTGAACAGTGGCTTCTGATGCTATTTTACATATGGTGCTCTTTCACATAGGCTGAATACGTACGCCGGGTAATTCGGTGGCGCTGGCTTGGCATGGTTTAACGAGAATCCTTGTCATCTACTAAACGAAGTATTTTACAGTTGACTTTAAGCATCAGAAATTTCCACCCAAACTTAATATGGTTGATTAAATGCACTTGCTTTGTATGGCCATTGATAAACACACCTTTGTTGAAATGTTGGCATCGGATCAGTAAGTACGGAGTTAACCCCTTCCCAGTTCACGTATAAGCATGCTATTTCTAAAAACGAAATCCTGCACAAATCTTGGTGGAGCTAGTCTTGTTAACTTAAAGTTTCATCTCTTACCATTGATATTGGTATAAATCCTTTGAGTTCTCATCCACGATATCGGTAGGAGTAGACTTCGGTAGAGGTATCTTTGATGCTGATTAATATGAGAGGCCGAGTGAAGTAAGACGTAAGCGCTGGAGCCGAAAATGCTTGTCACAGAACTAATTTGTAAGTAGTCATTACGTTTATTTTCCATAACATGTAAAAGCAATCGTACTCTCAAGCACGTGCAGCACAATGGGCATATGAATAACCGAGTCGGTTGATCAGCTTACATTGGTCTACACAAAGCCCTAGGCTCGTCAAAGTGTCTGCCTACCTTGGTCCGAAATTGCAGAGATTTACAGTTTCAATGCCTAGGGGTGTATTAAGTCAAGAATTACTGCAAGTTGACATGCGTAAGCTGATTACAACAGAATCCATGTCCTTAAATGCTTCGTGGAGCACCCGTACGCTTAAGCGTCCTACCGCTTGTTGGTGTCCCTGGTTATGATATGAATATGGTAGCTTAAATGCTGATTACTTTGCTAATTGAAAGGCATATTCTTTCTTGCCAAGAAGAGGCTTGATGTGTGGACTGGATAAGAAGACGCCGTAGTAGATACATTTCTTCCCATTTGCGCTGCAGAAAGATCCGTAGACCACATGATTCAACCGTTGCATTACTTTTGACGTGTGAGTCAAATGCAATTGAGAACTATAAAAAATTTATGAAGATGATATAACTATGACTAAGTAATTCGTTAGTTGCAGCTTTTTGTAACAACTTTGCCTGCGCATAGTCTTAAAATTCCCGAGACATTGAGGCGCTTTTTAACAAATCCTTTTAGTTCAGCCTAATAATTGAGAGCAAGTTAATGAAAAGTGCAAAGATTTCAAAGGAAATTCAGATCTTCAGTCACACGGAAATCTCACTAACCCATTTTCCAAAAGCGTTTATATTTTTAGAACTCAAGCCTAAATAAATGCTCCACTTTTTCGTGTCTTTTCGGCTGCTAATAGCAAAACGCTCTCTTGACTGTTTCGGATGTGTTTCCATGCTGTAACCGTTTTCAAAATAGCCACTTGAGTGCGTAAGACCTTGATTGATTCATTTGGCACTCCGTTTTGACTGCTGGCGACTTCAGCTTCCGCAGGTTAGCCTGGCCTCCTGGACATGGTAGTGGCTCTCGAGACCTTCTTTGCTCTTCACTACGCAGCCCATCGTCTTCAGACAAATGTCACACTACCTAAGCACAAATAACCTACATTGAAAACATTTATTGTCATTTTTAGAGTCTCTAATTGTTTTCAAATAAAGAACAGTATAGCAGGATGGATAGTGGGATTCTTTGCCCAAAATGATTGTTAATCTAAGCAAAAGTCACTGCCGGAATGTATTTTGCTCCTGCGGTCGAAATTGTCACTGTGCTTCCATGGTCAGAATGTTAACAGCGCACTTCTAAAATTAGTCCTAGTGAATAGTTCCGATAGCCTAATCTTCATTAAAGCTCCTGTTGCTTACTATATTTCGCAATTAAGTGTGCCATATTCCTAGTTCAGCACATCCTCAATGGCTCCCATACCCTTCGAATGAAAAGACTAGATGGGTCGGCACACGTTTATTGGTTAGAGTTAACGCAAATCATTACAAGTCTTGACGATGAGGACACTGAGCTCTTCTCCATCTCAGAAATTCTGACTTCACTTGCTTCACGATATGTAAATCAATTGCCCTCTTTTGCCTACAATGTACATCAAGGCAATAAAAGCACTTTCTAGCTCCGCTGCTCGCATGAGTTGCCCTCGGATAGTCTCGTTGTGAAATGGCCTGAATAATGGGACTGCAAGTCAATATGCCAATGGAAGAAGCAAGTGTGCACTTCAGGGCGCCATGAACGGTGCACGTAATAGCGCACTGGTCGAGGGTATGAAGGTGAAAACTGTTTTCTCTGCAAGTGATTTTAACCCGTTCGTCGCAAACGCCTATCCACACCTCCATGCTTGTGCTTGTGGCCAAATTCCTGAATCGCCTATCTGTCTGAGCTGCACCGGATTCGTTCGTTTGACAAGCTACCAAACAATTAAAGTCGAGACAGAACAGCTGTCAGGTGGAAGAGAGAAGACAATGCTTTGCGCTGACGGGCGCATGACGATGGCTGATGAGATCGAATTGAAAAAAGTTGATGTGACGCTGGGTGCAGCAGCTACGGTTAACGGTGTTGGACCCTCACCGGTTGCGAATCTTGTCCTCCAGCGGAGGAATTTGCGACCCTGCCCAGATCTGACGCAATAGTTGAGGTGGATTTGTGGAGCTATTTACAAGCAGAATAACACGCAGGGCTTCACATAGTAATGGAGAAATGAATCACTAATGCGACGTACGCTGTAAGGAATTGCAAGAAACTGAGTGCATAGTTTGTTTGCAGACAGGAAACGTTTTGTAAAGTGAACTCAAAAGAGGTCGAATTTGAGGACGCTTCATCATACGGTAAATATTTACATTTGCATGAGTCAATAAGCCAGCTTTTAAGTTGACATGCACAACTTAAGCTGTGAATACATTCGTGGCCAAAATACTCGTGCGACTGTGAGGAAAGCACACTTGCGACAACAATAGTTGACAAACGCGGAAGGTGATTAATGCGTGAGCTAATGTACACACTAGGAAAAATACGGTTTAAGGGGTAAGATCGAGGTAAAATCTAAACAAATCAATTTGGTCAAACGCAACAGTGCACAAATCACGTGAACTTGTGAATCAATGCGGTCAGGTATTTGGCATTCAACCATCGAATTTATTTTGAGTAGGCCCTGCCTTGCACAAGGAAGAAAGTAAACGTCTTTGGCTTCTCGCTACGTTGAGAATTTCCCAGGTCTAGCGCCAATGTAATGTTAATTTTAGAACTTGTCTGTTTGTCTCCACTCCAAATCGAGATTAAACAAGTAGAAGGCATTGTAAAGTCGTAAGCACCGCTCAATCTGGCCCATTCGTTTGGCTCATGCTATGAACGCTATCCAAGTGGTTGTGAACTATCTGTTGTCTTGACAGACTCGTTACCGGACCGGCGCACGCAGTTTGGTATATCTGATCTAGTGGGGTCTCCGCTGAAACACATTTGTCTTTCTACACCCTCATGACTCTAATTTACAAGTTAAGCTAACGGAATTCGAATGTCTTCTTCGCCTCTTCCAATAGTCAGGTGTAGTTGCCATCATGGAATATTCTATCTACTCATTTAAAATGGGAAGGAAAGCATTTCTAATTTCACTCAATCTGATGTGATGGAGAAGTTTTCAAATCAAAGTTTTAGCAGATGCTTCGTATGTAATGGGTTTATTGAGCTTTCCATGAGGTTGTGACAGTGGCAGAGGTCACTGTGAGGCTTGGTGCACGGGGCAAAAGCTAGTCAGCATAGCAGGGAGTATCAGTGGGGCGTTGAAGAAACATTCGGCTACTGCCACTGTGACCCTTATAACGCGCAAGTTACTCGAGTTCTTCGATTCCTGGATTCTTTAGTTTAATAAAAATATATGCACGGGCTAATCGTCGATAAATAGGTTCAATGCAGCAGGTATCTGCTGCTCACAATCGCACTTATTCTGAATTATACTTTATCCACATAAATACCCACACATTTACAGACAAAGTTAGTTTAACATCCTCGCTTGGTAGAATTGCGCGCTCAAAGCAAATCTGAGGGTTAAGGAAGTACATTACCTAAGTTATGGGGCAAAAGCTTTTGGGCAAATTGGGAGTATACGGTAGTCACTATGCAACAGTAGGCATCCACGAACATTGAGAATTCCAGTTTTTTAATCACGCTTAGAGAGAACTACAGGAATCGTTATTGAGAAGCCGGCAGATATGTGCGTCTCAGTGCTCAAATTCCATGCTCTAATTTGACCTGCAAAATGCTGCGTTTTTATTTAGTTTAACGACTTCCTTCTTTGAGTGGTTGGCATTTCTAATATTTCCTACTATTAAGGCCAAATGGACAATAAAAGCCAAAGGATAACAAAAGAATTCAGGTGTTCCCCAACGCTTGAATGTAGGCTTAAAAGAAAGGAAAGGTTGGTAGCTATTTGTGACAAAAATGTCGCTTTGAAGTTAAGAATAACGTTAAAAGTTCTACGCTTAGTTTCTTTTGCCCTTTTGCATTGTTCTTACCACCATTGCTAAGCAGAGCACCTCTTCTTCTCTCTGCATGCATATAAACTTTCCCGCGGTAATTTCTCCTCATGTGCCTATAAAGTGGCTAAGGGAAGTAATAATGGGCCATAAAGCCAAGAGCTTGGAGCGAAGACCTCAGCAGTTGTGGGCACCGACTCCTCCAAAATTTCTTCCTGCGATTGGAGGATGTGAGGGATTTTTGTTGACATAAGTGCCAAAGAGGGTAGACCTGTTCAAATGATCCGAATTATTAGCTATTATGTGAACAAATTAACCACCCTGGTGTTCCAAAAGGTCCTCAAATTGTTCTTCCAAAGTATTGTTTTGTGTTGGCTGGCACAACCCAGTCAATGCTTTTTGCAACACACCCCTACATACGAAGCATAGAAATGCCATGACACTAAAAGTTCGCGCACAATCAACTTCCAATATATATCCTTGTGGTATTGCCGGTTGCAAAGTTTCCGTCCCAGCATTGAACCTCTTGCTGAGATTCAGTGGTCTTGCACTGCCCTAGAAAGATTCCGCGTTGAGCCGTGTATGGATAAGGTTTCGATAAAGTATCGCGCAAATTCGCCAGTAAACTTTGCAGGAAGACTTGGCCTTGGAGAAGTGGAAGTCAAAAGATACCTTACCTCACGACAAGAAGTAAGGAGAGCGACAGATCTACCCCAAACAGAATCTGACAGAAAAATTAAAAAAAATCAATTCATATTACGCACTAAAATGTCTAGAGCTGGATCCAAATGTCTTTTCATGTAGTGGAGCAAAGCATCACCAAATCATCACAGAGATCTTACTCAGAGGATGGGTAAATTTAAAAGGGACCCGTGGAGGTTACTTCTGCCTTGTATTCCAGGAATAAGCAACTAACAGCATACACGAAGGCAAGATCAGGAATGGCCACTATAGGCCTGTTGTAAATATTTCCGCGCATATGCGTGTGCAGTACCCGAAATAATGATACCTCCGCATTTATGGTGGGCAGATGGGACCCGGATATGCAGCAAGGTGCAACTGATACAAGAACAGAGGAACCAAATGGAACGTAGTAATCCTTATTTTATTGACCAAACCAATTAAATCTGAGTCACAGTGTAATAGAAGGGCGCATAGCATATGGCTAAGTCAACGAGACTCACTGTGGATGTACCAAATTTGACAAAGCCTTGGTGTGGGGTTTAGTTTGAAGACCACTGCAAAAATAGCACCTAAAGAAGTCCTAAAGACGTTGCTGATGCACGATTCTAGGATCTAAGAATATGGTACATTTCTTCTCCATTTGTTTTGCATAGAAGACGCAAAATTCAGTGATTCCCATTATCCTCATAGAGTTTACCTGACTATCCTATCATCTTCGATCTTAACTTGTCAGTGATTGCAAACTGTAGAAGGGTCCGTTGCAAACAAATTAGATGTGCAAACACGGTAAACGCTAAAGTAGACGCAAAGGGGCCAAAGATAAAGTGATTACCATCGTGCAAACTCAACAGGCGTCGACAAGGCTGTAAGCCGGATCGTAAAAGGATACACGCGGATCCAAGGCAGACGCGTAGCTCCTCGCGCTGAGGAAATTCGGTGGTGGCGACAGAATTTTGGGCTCCTCGTCCATCGCCTGTAGTAACTGCTTGCAACGACGTAGAATGCAAAGAGGGTAAGCCGATAATTTTGTACGAATTTCACCATGAGAGCACCCAGAAGAGAACCAATTACTGAGCACCATGGATGAGCATATCCACGGCCGCTTAAAAAGCACAAAGCCATATTTCCACCATGTTGTTCAACTTCAGGCCTTAAATAAATATCCGCTTCAAAAAAACGAATTTATCAACTCCAAATTTTGATCGCTAAAGCAAGAACGGAAACGATTAAATAGCATCCGCTACTTCTTTTTAGGCAAAATATCACCTATTTAAGAAATGTAAGCTAAAGTGAGAAGGTAATTAAAAGACAATGGCGAGACTGTGGCAAGATATATTCCATCCGGCTCCAAAAATGGGAATAGGAAACCATACGAACGAAAGACGAAAAGGAAGGATCTTTTCCAAAGGTAGGAACTGTATTGTTTTCTTTGAATTAAACCTCTTCACACCTAGCCATGTAATACCCAATCCAGAGGCATTTAACACTAAGAGGTGTGCCAGTGCAACCACAAAATTTGAATGCAATTTTAAACTAACTTTTCAAAAACGAAAAATTTGTTTCTAGGAAAAGAGTCGTTGTTTTCTTCCTTAGCGTGAGGAATTGTTCTGCACGCACCCTAATAATCCTTAGTTTACACATCGGCAACGTAAATCACACATTCAAGCATGCAATGCTTATCTCGCAGAATAGAGAACCGTTATGGCATAAATTTACACTAGTGCGTCCGCTTAATGATATGTCAGTGCAAAGGTATGCTTTGCTGCCACACTGCGTGTAAAGCGATTGTCGACATACTCAGATTTATTGCCCTCGCCGTCCATATGCACTGCTACTGTTGTCCGGCTCATAGATTGTGAGTACATTGCCAAAGTCTGGGGGGATTCTGGTGCATTGCAAGCAAAGAGACTTCACCACTTCCTGCTATCTGTCCAGCTGAGCCAGTAATCGCACATTTCGTTCAAGAATTTAGTGAAATGAATCCGGATAACCCCAAGTGAGGAAGCAAAGCCCGTCAAAACCAACGTCGGGCGTCATGTCTAAGTAGCCTGAAGTATAGCTCAAACAGGTTAGCTGTTTTAAGTTTCGCTAGGAATAAAAGCACACCCAGTCAGTCTTAAAGCCTAAGATTTAGGGATTCGAAAGCGAGGCTAAAGCCTTCCCATTTTAGCGAAATCAAGCCGATCAATTAGTGCACACCGGTAAGTCACCATCAATAATGTGGCCAAGTTAGAGGGCGATTTAGCTAACAGGGCTAGTGAAGGTAAAGCGAGGTGTGGAATGCCAACGTCATCTCAAAGCGCGAGTTTCAATAGAAACAGCACTTAGCGTTGCAAAGCTTACGAGCGGATAAAATAGTATGGCGCAACAGACCGCATCCTCATTTTCCGATAAAAAAAGCTCTGCTTATTCACCACTGGAGGCAGAAATGAAAACCAAGCCCACATACAATCTATGGGATCAAGACTATTCTTCCACACTGATTGTTGGCACACGAGGTGTGGCATTTCTGATACTCACACCCACCACTGAACGACTGGTGCGAGACTGATATCGAAAGTATATAAGTTAATTTTGTAGAGATGTCAAATGCTATCTGTGGCGTTTAGATTAGTTTTCCTTATTGATTAGTGACACAAGTTGTGGCATTGTCAACACTCACCCACTACTGCTACATGGATGTGATTTTCACGTCAACCTTAAATAAATGTATTTTGCGGGACGTCCACATGCCATCGATTAAGTCTAATTTATCCATCCATACGAATTTTTCGCATATAAGGTGTAAAAATTTTAGTACTTACACTTACTACCAACATCGGTGTAATTTTAAAGTTGCAAGTATATGAGTAAATTCTGTGGGTGCCTAATAGGCCATTTGTGTGCCTAAATTATTCCTTCACACTGATTGGCGGCACACGATTTGTGGCATTGCTGACACCTACTCACAGCTCTGACACAAGCCGTAATAATGTGGGCGAATTCTGCAGATCTACTACATGACTATATCGCGTTCTAGATTATCCCTCCACATGGATTGGTGGCACACAAGACGTGGCTCTGCTAACACTTATACCCACCACCCACACAGCGATGTGAATGTAAATGATAAAATTCCGCAAAGAAAGCATTTAACGTAATGTAAAAATAAGATAGCAGCAGGTTTTTGTGAAATCCAACATACTTCATGCTAACCAAAATAGGGGGGTGGGATAGAATGAAGCCTGATTGCGTCAATCTTCTTTCCACCGAAAATTACACCATCGCAAATTGGATGCGCCAAAATTGGCAGCGCTTTGGAGTTCATCGTAGTGTATTTCAGAATGGCTTTGTGAGGCATTGCATTATTACTTGTGTACAACCAATCACTGGGGAGGAATAATCTGCCTCATAGACAGCATGTGACAGCTGCGCAGATTTTCCACAATTAATTGCTTCTTAAACAACGAGCCATTGTTTGTATGATGACTGCACGTGCCAGCAATAACACTACTCTTGTGCCACCAAACGGAGCGAAGTGATAAGCAATGCCTCACAGATGGCATGTAATAGTCGTTTATAATTGCTCAAATATTTACATCTTGAACTTCGCAGCAGTATGTCAATTGTGGGTGCAATCGCCAGAAATGCCAATGCATTTATAAGAACAATCATTGCGTAGATGGCATGTGACAGCTGTGCAGATTTTCCTTAATTACAAGCATCTGGGTGTTGGTTTTGTGTGTCAGTAATGTCACTGCTTTTCGCTACCAATAAGTGTGGATGGTTATTGTTTGTCGGCTAGCTGGCATGTGATAGCCCCACAGCATTAGCTCACTTACTTGTATTCGCAAACTGACGCTGGTCTGTTTATGGCGGATTTAAGTGTCACAAGTCCCACAACTCGTGTGTCACCATTCAGTGGGTTTTTGTTAGCCTTACCCCATAAATGGTCTGCAATATCCCTGTGGAATTTCCTCAACTATTTGAACCTTTAACTTTGCACTTCTCTGTCGATCGTGGCTGTAAGTGTCAGCAATTTCACTACTCTAGTGCCACCAATAAATGTGGAGTGATTATCTTTGCCGCATCGATGGCATATGGTAACCGTGCAGCATTCGCCAACACTCTTGAATCATCAACTTTGCGCCGGTCTATCGGTGGTTGACGTGTCTACATTGCCACTACTTGTGTGCCGTCAACTTTTTCGAGGTGACAAACTTGACCGAATGAATCGCATGCCATATGTATTCGTTCTGGCACCAAACCGCTTGCCCATCTCTTTATTTTCATATAATTTTGTCTTCTTCTTCCGAGGGTGAGTGCAAATGATTTTTATCTGTAGACTATCCTTCGCACACTTTCGTTTTTAATGCACAATAATACACACAGCTGAATGCCACATCTATTTTCAAGATCCACTACGCGCATTAACACTCCCGAAGTCCAGCATTTTCTGCTTCTAATTGAGTGCAAAAGTATGCTTTCGGTGTATTGCACTTGAGCACTCCAATCTTGGTGGCTAAATCAATCAACCAAGTAGTGAATAATTTGAGTTCGTTGCCTAAGAAGACGGCTGCATTCTGCAAGTTTCCACTTGTCTGACTAGTATTCCAAAAGAATAATAATTCTTTGATGTACTCATGAAGACTTGGGAGGTTAGGCGTATTTCATTGAAGCGAGCTTCACTTTAAGTTGGTGACTTACTTAAAGCACAGTCCCCCAACATGCTGTGCATACCATGTTCCCAATCAATGCTTTGCTATGGGTTCTCTGTGCCAAGCATATTTTTAATGGAGTACTCTTTGTGAACTGTTGTCTTGATGAATGCAATTCTACCTGTATTTGGCGTTCGCCTTGATCCATGACGTCACATAGATCTCGTGCTAGCAATTACGCTTCAAACCTTTACAATCGTAAGCATTCAGGTGCACCGAGAAGCAATTTAAGACTGAATGTGGCACAAACTTCGCAAAATCGGATCTCGGGTCAGTTGTTGTGAACATACCAATTGATAAAAATGACATCACGTTTGAAGTGCCTTCCTGTTGTTTTGAAAGTCATCATCAAGACTGGTTAAGCTTTCTTCTGGTGTCCGGGCCCGAAACTCGTTCTTAAGGGGAGGACGAAAAATTGCAAGCCGCATTTTGGACACCCTCTATGATGCACTCTCGACCTGGCAATGCTCCATAAATTTTGGGATGTTAAATCAACCAAAATCAATGTAAAAGTAGTGGGAACGTGAGCAGTGCACGTCAATGGGATACCAGTGCACTACTAATACGCATCGCCTCAACTACCGTAAAGTAGATGACTTCAAGCTCGTGCTGTCACGTCAATATTCAGAAAAGCGCGCCTACGAACATTTGTAGCAGACATAAGTGTAGCTGTTAGCAGTGTGTTTAGCCCATCTTTTTTACCGGGAGTGTTTGTTAAACTCGGCTGTAATGCACTCCTATCTTAATACTTCCAAAGCCCAAGGATATATATTCCGCAAGTTAAATGAATTTTTGTTCACGAATTCGTCTGTTTTTTGCCAAATTCCTTTATGGAACTGCGAAATATGAGGAGTTGACGGTAACGATGTCACCATAGCCTATTTGGCTTCACCCTCTGCAAGGCATGCGCAGGAGTTTTACTTGATCTCGAGCGTGTGGCGCCATACAAGAATCAAAAATAAAGTGTAATTGGTGATAATAAGGGACAGCCCTTTCACTCGTTTTCCACTAAGGAGCTGACTCTACTCTGTCCCTCAGTTTACATTTAGGTGCAAAGATGTATTCCAACAATCCTGACAAAATGCTAAATGCAACCTATTAATCGAGCAATCGAAGAAATTCAGACCGTTCTTGCACTTTATCCACCCTTTGCTTGCTCACACTTATACAACTCGATTTTGACTAAGTGGACTTTGCTAAGGCGTTCTTGACAAGAGAAGGCCTGTTACAATGTGTTTGCCTTCCACTTGATTGTATTTAGGTTGAATCAAACCCACAGTTGAAGGCTCTTAATTGACTGCGGTTGTTTAAGATGCTAGTCACACTAGACTGGAGCAATGGCATGTGATTTAGCCTCACCTCTTGTACGACAACACTGCCTATCATTCACGCTCTCATTTAGATCGGCTTATACTCCTGACTCATGAAGACGGAAAATTGAAAATTTGAATGAGAATCTTGCACTCAAGTGTATGCCGTTAAATTTTCTAATGCGCGCAAAGCATCCGTGCGTATTTTATTAACACCCTTAAAATCGCGTTTTTTATATCACTTACTGTTCCCTAGTTTGCTCATCAGGAATGGCGCATAGTTGGAACTCACTATGAGGCAGATGCAGGTTAGAACCACGAAGTGGTCTGGTGGTGTGATATGTGATATCTACTCCACTCCCACTGCCATGAATAAAGTGCGATCTCCATATTCCGCATCACGCCTTGATTAAATGCCGCGAAGACCTCCTAGCACCGAGTACGATTACTCGGGATGGGGCAATGGTTAACAATGGAAAGTCAATTTGAATCGACCCACGGTGCATGACATGCGCATTGCATGTTAGTGAGATGCAGATATGGTGAGATTCGCGTGGACAAATTAGGAAAAACCACAATCAGTATCCGCTAACAGACACACGTCTTGAGGTGAATTCGTGTATGCGTCATGATGTGTGGGTGTAAGTCCATAACACTTTTCATTTAAACTAAGTCTAAAACAAGTCCTCAAAAGAATGCGCTGCCTCGATTAGATTGACAAATGGTTGCACAGAACAGCACCAGCAGCAAGTTTGCGAGGGAAAAGCCACATCGAACCCACACACTATCGTCTAGTTTTGAACCGTGTATGCTGCGTGGTATAAGTCTCCTATGCTGAGCGCGCATAATGGTCTAGAATAGGACTAAAATATCTGCCATCCTAGACTGTCTAAGTTTATTTTTAGGTGGTTGCCGTCATCGCAACAACATTCTAGATTACTCTGAGCCCTGGCACACTTACATCGTCCCTCCTAATCAGAGGTCAATGTTGTGGCTGTGGCGAGGTGCGATGGGCTGTGAAGCGCTCTGTGTCTCCCTTACGTCTCATTAGCCATCCCACTAACACGCACGTACCCCACTTTTGCATACGCTCCTTCGTCCTCGTCAATCAAGCAAGTCGATTTTGTGGTATCTTTGTCTGCTAATCAATCTGACTAAAGAGAATAAACTACTTCAGATTCTCCGTGAAAACCGCTTGACTAATTTTAAAATTGCACTCCTCTTTTAATGCCTACCACGGTCCTTCACTAACTGCTTAAAGTTCTCCTCTTATCCGAAGGCGTGCAGTGAGATGTGGATTGGATCGCCGCTGATTTATTGTGAAGCGATCACATGACAATCGTTTTGTCTTGTTATTTAAATGAACAATGTGGGCAGTTCGTTTTTAACTCATCAAGCAAATGTTATCCAATGAATTTTGTTTGTTTTGATTCAACATAGTGTAAATTTTTAACATTTGGTCAGCTGCCTTGAAGACGAATATATTGTCAGTCCACGGGCACAAACTTACCTTTAGTACAACATTGAAAGAGCATGTCTTTATTTACGTGCAACATTTGGAAAACACTGCACTTCGTTTCAAAAGAAAGGATGAACTCAATTGTAAATACAGGCTCTGCCATGCATTTTGATCCTTGGAACTCTAATTGCTGAGATGCGGTTTAGACTTGAATACTTTGAACTTGATTGTCAGCTAATTAATCCGCACATAAAACTCGCTCATTTAGCGGGATACTTACATTTCTCCCGCAAGTCTTTAACAGGATTGAAGATAGCTCTATTTAATACCGATAAAATTTGTCAATAATACTGCTAGGATTCTATTCACTTCTTTTTTTGCCAACAGCGTTTCACTGCCCAACTTTGAGTACGCACCTCACGCATTGCTTAAGCTGCCGTAGTAGAGTTGATGACGCACCACTACTCAGTTGATCACGAATAAAACGTATAGCGAACTTCACCACCAAAAGGATGCGTTAAACGCCCCTGCGATAGTTGCTACTCCCAATGGATTCAAACCTTGTGGTTAAGCATTAACAACTTGGAATTGCATTCTCGTCAATGTGCCACTCAGCGTGTCACGAGCTCTAGCATAGAAATTGGAAAACGCAGATGCTGGCACAAATCTCCCACAACTTGTGAGAGACTCAGTTTGACCTCTTTTCCAGCATATGATAGCACACAGGCGTTAGGATTGTTTGCCAATAATTACGAAGATCTCATGCGTTCGCATTGATTGAGGGATAATACTTTATTCAGCATATTCTGGGGTTTGCGTTTCGTCGTACAATGAAGCTAGTTATTTTCGTACGAAAAACATGCAAGTCCACTACCCGTCCACTCAATCCAATCATGGAATGTCTTAAAGCTGGTATTTTACGGCGGCTACATCAATCAACCAAGAGCAAAATTGTTACTTCATTGTCTAACTAGACGGCTGCACTGTGCAAGATTCTACCGGTCCGACTACTATCTTAATTACTTGGAAGGAATTGACAGCCCAGTTGTACTCTGCTGAAGTGTGCCACAATTCGATTGATGATTCATCGCAATCACAGCCCGCTGGGATGCTGTGCATGCCAAGTTTTGATCCCTACGTTTTTGCGGACTTCGCGCATTGAGGTCCAGCTTAAACCGAGTGTTGTCTGTGAGATGTCACTTCAACCAATATAGTCCTACCCCTATTTGCCATTTTTCTTGACATTTGAACAAGGTTTTAGCGTGGATGTTGTCAAATACGCTGTTGGGCGCTGTAAGCGTCATGCTGATAAAATAACCATGGGGAGCTTCTTAAGTAATATTTAATTTTACTACCTCTCTCCAATGATTTATAGATGCTGGTGCCTAAGTGTGTCTAGTTGATCGTGTCTCTAAAGCGCATGCAAATGCAGATATTACACGTTGACTGTCAGAATGGCGTGAATCCTTTTAAGATCTGCATTTTACCCGTTTATGGCATGAGTGCTGCATTTTGTTTCAAGACAGGTGCTTATGATGAAAATATTAAGCAAATGCAAAGGTTACGCAGCGCCACCGAGCATAACCAAGAGAAGAGTACAGAACTAAGACTATAATTTCTGCACCGCTTGTGGTAACTGCTCCGGCCTATCAGCATTATCCAAATAATCCACACTTAATTTGTCCTAATTTTAATGCATTCGCGACCTTCTTCAATCCCCACGATTATCACTTCCATACCTTAGGCTAGTCTTTTAGACTGTCATGCACACACGACTGTCCATTCCCAGCCTGACTGTGCCTAGTTCTCCGTGGGATTTAGTTGGGGTATAAACGAGGCCGAGGACCTGGACAATACCGAGGTTGGTGGCCAGAAACTGTAGTTACAATTATAAAATGAAGAAGTGGCTCATTCATAGGCAGGATTGTGTCGTTGGCACCGATTTGTCATCAGGAATGATCAATGAAATGCTGGATCCACTATGGAGAAAGCGGCATCATCCAGGATGCCTTGACTGAATTTCAATGTGCAAAATCGGCTTGGATTATTGCGTTTTAGCTGAAAAACAGTCATTGCCAGTTGGTCTGTAATGCAAATAAAGTAGGAGCACGCGTTGCTAAAGTTCCGCAAATCAGTTACTAAGAGAGAATTTTGTCAAATTTCACCGAAATCTCGACGCATTGCACTCAAATCAATACTTTTGCTTATCAAAGTTTCTTTATAATAATGTCATGTGCTCCACTATAAAACTTGCTTCTCTCAATTGCCATCAATAATTTAGGCTAAGATTGAATTGTATTGATGGTCAAAGAAAATAAAACCATCACTGTTTTTAGAGGACTCATTTAGCCTCTCACATGGAAAAGAACAGGCTCATTTTTGCAACTAAGCGCAAATTCTGGACCAGACTGCATACCAGTGTAGTCCCTCAACTGATTGTAAATGTATAGGTTCTCCCTGATTTGCGCATTCATTCTTTATGATCGAATGATTGTGTGCTATTACGTGTTAACAGGAGTGTAGGCTGAATTTTCCACACCATCTGCATTGGAGGCGGTCAATTTGAGACAGTCTTTAGGCATCAACTTTGTTTATCCTTTTCTTTGTCAAGGATTGTAACAGACTATTTTATAGAATATAAATGCAGCCCTTTAGTGAGGAAGATGGACCGCAGATCATTAATAGCAATCGCACTTAAATCCACTACAAGTGCATTGTTTACGATTTACTGAATATTATTTCCTCATTACTACTGCGATTCAGAGTGGTGAAATGATACACTGCTGCAAAAGAGGCGAAATAGTCTTTGAGCAGTTGTTGATGGCATTTTCAGTTGTAAAGCGCAGCGCAACAATCAATTCCAATGGTGCCCTTGAAAAAGACGTAAATATCTCATTAAACAGGCAGGTTTTATATGATTCCACACGAAATGTCCTTTCCCCTAGTCTTACATAACTTTGCCTTGGAGTCGTCACCTTGAGATGGATTAAGAATAATTGAACTTGGAACATTTACTTGGCACAATTCCTAGTTGTTCTAATTATTTGACTGTACGCAACGAAGAGTGTGAAATGTGGATTGACTAACAGGAACGTGGCCAACGATTATCCTGATTAACATACATTCGAGCTAACGACTTCAAAAACACGCCTAACTTTTCGCCTTACTTGAGTGACGGGGGCGAACGACCGTGTCTAGAAGTCGAGTGCGTGCGTGCGTGATAGCAGAGTGGCCAATGAGAGGAGGCGCAGGCACGAAGTGCATCAGAGCCTCACGCATTTGGTTGACTATGACCCCGCATTGATCGCTATCACACTCAACGCACGTCTATGCGTGATGCTGGTTAATCAGAAGGGGTTGTGCTAGACGTCAAGACCTCAAATTTTATAGGATTTTGCCGCGATGATTGCGAATTCCTAAAAGTGAATTGGAGTAAGGTATTTTGAGAATGCAAGCATAACAGAAGATTTCATGGCATCAAACGACGCACCCACTAATCAGGGCTAGCTGATAATGCGTGAGCATGATTTGCTTTCATCCCATGCCCAATCGTTGGCCTCTATGTCTTCAAGCCATACCCTCCCACACGATCTCTTTGTTCTCGCCCCAATAATCCATTGTCTCAGGACAGATCTGAACACCGGCTTTTCGTAAGAATACATAGTTTAAAAGATCTTCGGTTTTACATCGTGCATAGTTTGTCAACCACTTGCTGGTCGTTAGCGCTTGTACTAGTTTACTTATCCAAAGAAGGCATTTGTGCACAATTCCCATTGACAAGTATTACCTTTATAGCATTCTCTGCTCGCTAGAGAATGGAGCTGGATCTTGTGGAATGCGCCCAGAAATGACAGTGATTTTTGTCCTGAATCATCAATTCCAGAGTGCCTACGATACACGGGGGTTTCTAGCACAAAATATTGTTGTTTGCAGCTCTTGTTCCTGCTTGTCAACTGTTCTTTCCTTTAGCTTATAGTAATGTAAACAGCGAAGGAACGATTGCTTATCGCTTAGCTGTCACTTAGAACGCCGCGGTTGGAGCATGAGCTAACTTTCCATGTTAATGAAGGTGAGTCCATTTTAAACAGAGGTGATAGTAAATGTGGTTTACGGGGGTAGCAAACACAGTGAACCAGAGGATGGAAACGTACTCATTCGAATTGGCTTACAAGGGGAGAAGTAAAGTTGTTTCCGAGTGGGTTAGCAGATTCGCAGACGATGTTGGATGAGGTTAGCGTGAAATTTTAAGGAGTTGGATGATCATTGGTTGAGGGTGCGTAAGAGGTCTGCAAATTGGGCCTCATGGCGATGACTGTGTAGAAGCGGGAGCACGAGTGAGGTGCGATCTGCAGACCGTACGTGTAGGGAGAGGAAGGAAAATCCAAGGACCGAATGTTTATCACATTTTTGCAATTCTGTCCTGTCTTGACTCGTCGATCTTGTCAATTATGAGGCAAACCTATGATTTACAGTTTAGTTTTGCTCATACTTCCTGTGTTATTTTAAACAATGGCTGTGATAAGCAAAATATATTCAAAAGAGCTAATTGCTTTAATTTTTTGACCCATTTTTAAGTAACGAAGACACACAAGCTCACGCTAGTAAAAGTTGCAAATATTTGAACATGGAGAGGGGTTGTCTAAGCAACATCTACCTTTACTAGCCAACCCAGATCCCATGAAGCATACCAAAATCAGGGTCACCTCACACTCAGACGATCCCCTTCTAGATTGTGCCTTAAATACGCAATGCCAAGCACACTTCCCATGAGTTGCTCAAATGTTCGCAGGAGAAAGTGACATAGCTGTAGTGCTGCAACCATTGCAATAAAATGAGGATTATTTCCCATCCGGTGGCCTCCCACCACTAGTCCAACAAGGGAGGTGTAGCTGTCTAGATGGCTGAAAAGAGCTGACGCAAAGTGCCGGAATTGGCTCTTGGTTCCCTTTTTGTTCAAGGGACTTCTAATGACTTTTGAGTGTATCTCGTCAAAGCAGTCTTTTCGCCTACTTCTCGAGACAAGCTGGCGATGGCTGGAGGTAAGCAGTCTGCAGCCATTCCCTTTAGTTTATGTCCTTCTTTGGTTACCGAATTGCATTTGTGTCAAAAGGAGAGAAATCATGACCTAGGAAATCATCAGAATTCCTACTAGTGTTTGCAACTAACAGGAATGTAATAAGGACTAAATCCAGAGTCTAGAATTAATTTTTTAAATGTCTGCATGTTACGCCAATTCGCCTTCACGAAGTCTCGCAGCTTATAGTATTTACTCCAACTAATATGATTAGCACCGAAATCCAATGGAAAGCTGAGCAGTGAAATGTAGATACCTTGTAACTATTCCATTCATCTTCATAAAGGAAAGTCATCTACTGCCTCACTGTGATCCCAACACACACTTCTTCACTGTGGTGAAGAAGTAGTGTTCTTATCCGTCTCAGCGAATCTCTTGTCAATGGGCCGCCTGCATCCCTTCTGCGTGTTCCATTAATCTATGCCCCATATCCAGACATTAGTTTTAAGGACACTCGACAGAATTCCTCCTCATATGATCAATTTTACTCACTTATTCCGCTATAATGCTAACTTTAGTATACTAGCCTGTAAGAGTTTAGAGGGAACTCATAGAGTACGCACTGTTTTAACATCCTTGTTGCTTCTAAAGGTGGTCATATTTTAAGGCGATTCTTCTATAGCCAAGAGTGCCTGCATTTATCCAAATGACGCCATATTATGTCTCAAAAAATACTGTCGCAGAGGTGATATCTGGTTTGTAGATGAGTTTGAAGGAGTACAAGCCAGTAAGTGGTGATGGCTGCTTCGACGCAAAGTAGAGTGTGGGACTTGGGGTGACTCAGGAGGAAAAATGCAATTGAAGGCATATGAGGGCTGATGATGAGTTCCAGATGTGGAAGGTGCAAGTTTAGAGTGTATAATTTTGCACCACCTTACGCAAAGAACTATTTTAGCTGTCGAGTACACCCTCTCATCCGTTTCCATCTCATGCTGTCTGTCCGAAAAGAGTGGAGAGGTTCCCAAGGCGATCGACATGGACTGAGTCAGTTACGCGTTTGTGTAAAAAATGGGGAGGTAGTTCCTTGCAGATTCAATTTAATCGTAATGTTATCGAAAGCTGAAGGCGCCATAGACTTTGAAGACTGTAGGAAGGCAATGGAAGAATGTGAAATAATTCTTGTTGGTCCATTGGGAAATTGAAAAGCTTCAAATGCTGTAACCACTTAATTCCACAAGGGGAAAGATTAGGCTAGCATGCACTTTTCCCTTACCAATATCTTCACACCCGATTTGACTGATGCATTCTTTTTCAAGTCTTCGTTGCACTGACGTACTGCATGGATAATGCAGCGTGCTAAGGGCATGTCGACTACATTAGGCAATTTAGTGTCCAATCCGTGGAAGAAAAGGGTTCAAAAATTCTGCTAAAACAGCATACGCGATTCGGCATTGTGTGAGATTTTGAGGAATGAAAGACGACGCATGCAGGAAATTGTCTTGCATGCTTTAGAAATCGCCACCTCTTGGCGAATCGTTGCAAATCACTTTCATCTCGCTGTACTTAGTTCTTAGAAAACACATGAGAGCCGATTACGAGACAAGTGCATTCATAAAATGTCATTTTTTGGTATGACCTTTGGTCCAAAAGGCATGATCAGAGCATTCTCTATCGAAATTGTGATCGGTCAGGCGATAACTCTTAATACTGCAATCGCTACGAAATAACCCAATTCTCATGACTGATTTGTGTGCCGTAGATGTGGACGACGTGTGCTTCCAGCAAGGCGGTGATCAGAACTAGCCTCTCAGATCATAGGATTTTGTGACGTTAATATGCCTTCTAAAATTGTTTGGGATCTATGGTTAATATAGGCATTTCGCCTTATATGCCATCCTAGGCATAACCTCATGTTGCATGCTACGTTATTTACGAAATAGTTCCAGTTTTCATTGGGAACCAGCTTCGTGTATGAGCCCCGAGAAAAAAAATTTAAATACGATGTGGAACTGACTGCGTTTAAAGCCCTTTTTAAATGCGTATCATACTGCCAAAGTGACAGTTACGTGATCGTAAGCCTTCTTTGACGCTTCTATTAGGGTCACTTGGGACATTGCGGACTGCACCTAATCAAGTTTTATTTGGCGTTTGGCATCAGAATTTGTTGCACAGGTCTAAATCGTCATTGTAAAAATATACAAAAGATGGGAATACTGTTCGAGCTTAACGAAGCTGACATTGAAACCAGACAAATGTTGAAAACTGCTAGGGTACAGTTGAATAAGACCATATCGAACTTTAGGTCCTTAAGGCACTTTGTAATCACACTAGTTAGAACACACCTATCAAGAGTGCACAATCCTGTCAATGCAATCCACATGGCGTACCGGAAGCCTTCGATCCCTGCAGAGGAAGCGAATCCTTACATAAATGTTTAAATGCGTGTTTTCATATCTTACATCCTCCTCTCGTTCCAAGGGAAGAAACCAGAAGCAGAAAGCAGAAATGCGAAACTGACTTCCCTTTCACCAATAACTTGAGTTCAATGCATCAAATGAAAGTGCTGACAAATTGTTCCACTTGAAATTTTCCTAACAGTCAGTCGCAAACGGGACAGCTCAGAAGACAAAAGCATTCTAAGGAAAAAACACAAACTCAGTGGATTAGCATAATTAAAACTGACTGGAGACTCTCATTTAAGACCATAATTTGACTTCATGAAGCTGCCTCATATTTCTCGCGCCATGTAGATGTTCTGTTTCAAACCAAAGCTTTTCATAAGACCCATGTTAAAAAACACTCTTTTCTTTAATTTCATAGCTAGTTAAAAATTAACGAAATTATTTATGTAATAAAGTGTAAGTTAATTAGACGGATCGAATTTTTTCGAACAGCTGTCATCTGGGCATGACAAATCGTACAGTGTTCATCGAATGAGGAAGGAAGGGAACACTGACAGCCAAGTAATTCCTACCTCACTCATCTTCCTTGCCCATTCAAGCTCTCCCGAACTTCATACGTCTATTTTTACGCATTCCTTGCACAAATTTTCACTCCTGTTTGTCCATTTCTCGCCTTCTTTCTTATTCGATTCCCTTCCCCTACTCACATCCTCCGAGTAGTAGTGGTGGGCTTACCTGTGCATTTGCCATACCTCTCCCTCCCACCTGCCCATTCACTCACCCGCATCCACCTGCTAAGCACACTTATTAGTCACATCACCCCCTGCTACCTCTTCTACCCCATCACCACCACCGTCATTGCTTCTAACCTATTAGTAGAAGCCCTTCTCTCCTTCACTTAATCGCAATATAATTTGGCATTAATCTCGTCCTTCCCTCTTACTTTTTCTGCTATTGTGAATGGTTAAACATTCAAAGCAATAATCCGTTCAAATGGCTACTTCTTCTTATGGTGCTGTTTCACCCCACATTTTCGCAAATCACCCAACCGTCACACATTTGTCACGTATATATATTACATATTTACCATCTTTACCCTAAAACCTCACCATCACCGCTATTCCTTTTGTTTTAAGCAAATGCATACGCCAATGCGCTTTCTTCTGCAGTTTACCCAGCATCTCTTTTAGTATAACTACACCATGAAGGCCGCCGCTTACTAAGCCTCAGATCTCGCATTCTTGTTGTTTAACTTTTAGCAAAATTAAAAATGGATTTGTTGGTATCCACTTTTATCGAAACAACATTGTGTTTCATTAAGTCTTTTTCCAAATTTCGTCTTCCCGTCATATATATGTGGCACACAAACGCACGCATTTATTTGCTATTTCTTCCCTTCTCTGCTCATGCAGCAAACAGTTCTTGTGTTCCTTTTCTCAACACTACTAACAAATTTTGCTTTTATCCAAGAAATGCTGCAGTCAGATGCTCGCAATTAACTTGACTACAGTATGATTAGTGTTAGCGATTCACCCAACACAGGCTTTTCATTGCGTTCCCCACCTGCAATGCGCTTTGCTGTTGTTTGTTTCTTTCTCAGTATTGCTTACGGTCACTTGGGTGGCCATATTTCAGATAGTGTCGTCTCAGCATAGCGCATGATCCACAGTCCAATCCGACCTCCTTCTCCTCTTCTTTTGTCACTTCCGCATTGGGGCGCGCATTCAAACTCAACCCAGCCATGCTGGCGCATGCCTTGCAGTGATACCCTTCCCATTTACGAGGCCCTCCCACAGTTCTCCACCCAGCACACACCTTGTCTTCATAGAAATAATACCAATATGAAAGGTAATGCGCGGAACATGCAGACACGAGCAGAACAGTTCCCGTAAGCTTAAGCATTTCTCCATCTTGCAATCGCACGTGCACAAACATCTATGGTATTTTTACAAAAAAGGCTCATATTCCTTTCGATGCGATCTTACGCGACCCGTCAAATCCATGTCAACTATGCACTTTTTTGTGGGTAGAGCAAATGCACCCACTATCCACCCGATTCGACGAAGGTAAATGGCAATGACACAGCCACTCTTAAATGACATCAGTGTGCCTTTTAAACCGAGGAGAGTGCTCATGCTTAGACGCAGTTGTGCGTAACTAAGTTGTCAAGGTGATGCCATACTCCAGCAATGGGATGTGCATTTATGCTAGCGAAAAAGGCTGCCATACTGATAATGTTACGCCTAAGAGAACATTGTCATATTGTATTAAGAATCTGCGCATACGTCTTCTTTCAAATTAGCGTTTTAAATTTGCTATGAATTGCGAAAATAATGGAACTGGTATTACCCCTACACCCTGACATTAGGTTGGACCGAAGCCACTAACTCCAAATTTTCCCTCCTCGCCTACACAAAATTGCCTCCAAATTTCAATGAAAGGCAAATTTGAAGTCATGAGGCTATCTAATTTAGTGATACCCGTGGGAGAAACAATGTATACGGCACCAACTACTGAGCAGACATTGAAGGAGGAATGGGTGGACTCAAAAGCAGAGGTCTGCTACCGAAAGGCGTCTATGGAGGTCAGTTAGATGGCATCTGTTCAGTCCCTGTGCTTTTGACTCCAAATTGCACCAGCGCTCCAAATATTAAGTGCATGTGCACGTAGACAGGTCGACTCCTTTGCCGATACTAAAGAGCCAGTTCGCGGATGCAGTATGGCCGATGCCTTCAAAGTGATTGGGCAGTGTGCTTAGAGTAGTGCCTACACTTCTCTCCCACCTTAACGCAAGACATAGCATTTAGGTGTGAATTGGCAAACCAAAAGAGGTATTGCGTGACATGACTTAAGAAAATGCCTCTTGTAAGACGAGAAGAGGAATGTCCCATTTAACCCAAGTTCCGACATCGCAAAAGACGACATGCCGGACGAAATTGCAGTGCCATCAACAAAGGCGAGGTTGTGGAATTGAGGACATAGGACTTAACACCCCTCATAAACTTTGTAGTGACATGATCGACAGCCCTACACTCTCTTGCCATTATTGCCACCGCCAGTAAGCATTGGTGGCTGTCTGGCGATGATGCTAAATAGCCTCCCTTACCCAAAAATTGCGGACGGTGACAGCGGAGGCGACTGACTATTTCAACACAAATAGTGCTTTGCTGTGACAAGGTTAGAGCGCAAACTAGCGCCCGTGCAGTTTGCTCATGTCTCCACGGCTACCATAAAACGCTTCCTGTGGAAATCCGCTATCGTCATACTTTGGGCTCGCAACGCCCTTGTCATCATATAGGGTCAAGCGATTGGCTGACTGTCATCCTCCCTGCTTTTAACGCATTAAGCCTCACCCACCTCATCCCTTCCACACCTCCGAGTGCTGAGTGACCTCGCATGAGACACCCAAATAATAGTTTGTAACTCACTGACTTCACATCATCAATTCAACGCTTATCACTGGCGCCACGCCCGGGCAGATGGACGAAGCTGAGATACAATGAGACACTGAGTGAGTGCTTCGGTTGTGTCGGCAATATTTGCTTCCCTGCATGTATGCTTTGCACGTGCAGCTTGACAGTGACCAGACAGCTGACTTTCAAATGGTGAGACGATTGATTAAATCAATTGCTTAGGCCGCATCCTTAGGCTAAGCTCCTTAATCATGGATCCAGCTGGAAGCGCTTCGCAGCTTAATTTTTCATCGCCTGCTTTTAATTTGCCATTTTAATAGCATCGCCGGCTATCGTTTGCGTCATTTCTTATCGTCTGGACTATAGCGGAAATTGTGAGCATGGTGGCGAGAAGAGGTAAGAGCTCTCCTTTACACACATCTCTACTAACGCCAACGATATGCAGGTTACCAAGGTTGCAGTGGAGTGCGTCACAAGACAGATCAGAGAGATGGTCTTGTTAAGGTAGAAGAAAAGAATTCATCAGGAGTGTCTGATATGAGGATTATAAGATTTTAGCAGATGCTCACTTTCTTCGACTTGGCTAGAAGTCATTCGATATGGCAACGGATGCTGCGGTCAGTAGAAATAAAAGGAGACATTAAGGCCGCAAAAAGAAGCTTTGGGCTGTCCAAACTTTCGGATGGTTGCAAAAGGAAGGAAGGAGGTGGTGTGGTTGGTGGAACGAAAGGTTTCTTTAAGAATAAGTAGAGGATACGAAGGGCTGTTTGATTAAGGAGGATAAAGAGGCGTAGGAAGAGGAGGAGAACGAAGGAACGGTGAAAAATGTGAAGAAAGATTAGGCACGCTATGTGATCACCAGCGGTTCCAACTTTGATGGCCAACTAAAGAAGATGTGTGGCGGCAGATTGGTAGAGAGGAAGTGCTTGAATCCCACCACTTAATAGCATGATAGGTCGGTGTGTTTGCCTTTCTAGTTTATGCAGCATTCCCACCATAATAAAGGTACTAGTGACACTTTAGCCTTTACTACTCCTGTTTGTAGAACTGCTTGCACAGATAGCGGTCAGCGGAGAAGAAGCAGGAGGGAAGAGCTGATGGGCTTTACTTTTACCAAGTAATCGTGACCTTGTCCACTTCACGTTGAAGGAAGGGCATTTATCTTACCCCTCTAATTCTTTCTCTTCTTCCCTTCATCTAGTGTTCGGCTGAGGAGTCATAGTGCCTGCAGCATATGACACTTGTCGGCTGTCCCATCATCGCTATTACCGTCATTCGTCTCGATTGCTGTTTCGCTCTCCCTTTTTACGACTTTCTTCTTCGAGTAGGTTCTTGCCTTCCTCCCATCCGCATTTATCTGCACTTTCGGTTATTGCATGGATGACTCCTGCTGCATTGGCTCCTTCCATTATTCCCACCGCCACTGCACTTCTAGGCAAGGCTACAATCTGATACACTTCATGTCAGATGTGACTGGCAAGTTCCACCGCTCCCTCCCCTGCTTCCTCCTCTTCTGTATGAACGCCTGTCTCAACTGCAGACTCCTCTGCTGCCTTTTTCCCAACCCTCATGTCATTGATGGTATAAAAAATTAATCATTGATTGCCCCAATCTGACCCTCCATTCATCTCAGACTTAACGCATGAGCCAGTTTTATGATTCACTCTCAAGAGCATTGAATGTGGGGAGGTCAGTACTGTCGTCGCACCTGCGCTGTGTCATCCACTCATAGGCGAGGAGGAGGAGAGCGTAAACTGGTATTGACGTATGCTAATCCACCACAGCATTATGAGTGACGCATCTTACATGCATGCTTGCGAGAAATACACCTCCTGCGACTCCAAAGGGAGATAAAGATGGGTAAATGGGGCAGATTGACATTTCGATCCACTCACCCTGTAGAACTTCTAGGGCCTGTGAATCGGATGCACACATTTCAGCACTTGTCTACTACATTAAATTCCGTTTTGGTTCAAGAATATTTGCTGCTATGGTATGGCTGCAAAAGAGACAAACGTCTCCCTTTTTATTACCGAATCTAGTTCTTTAAGTTTATGAAGCCTTTCCCTTTGGCTAAGGCCTATGGCTTACACATGAAGTGATTTGTTGCCAGAACTATAATCATTCCCTTACTTTTGAAGCTACAGGCTATGGAGACAGGTGATGCAGTCAGTGCGTGGAGTTTTGTGTTGGCAGTGCTGCCGAGTATGGACGAATAGGATGACAAACCCTGCTGACACTTGGAATTGAGAAGGCTCGGGGGAGGAGATCCGGTCAATTTATATCGAAAGGATGTATCGTTGTCCACCTTAACTGCATTAGCGTACCTAATTTTTATTTCCTTTCCCTTTTCCATTCATTCCCATCTATCTACGCAGAAGTAAATCCACCATGAGTGTTGACGTAATGAAGTGTAGCATCCGAATACTCATTTGTTTTGTCCATATATTCACCGATCCGTCAAAAGTCTGCTAATTATAATTTTATGGTTTAATTTTCCACCTTTTCGTTCAGCCACCTTCCTGACTGTTGGTGATATCTGAGTGACCGAACGTTTTGTGTTCCCCTTTCACATTGGAGCAACGTGAGGGAGAAAAGAAAGCGCCTTTCATCAATTAAATGAAAGAACGTTAGAAGCAAGTGAGAGGATGTGCAGGAGATAGAAAAAAACATGCAAATTAAGGTTTATGACTACCTAAATTACAAAACTTGGATCTTTACAGCGATCTTCGTTGGGAAGAATGCTAAAGAAAATGAAGAGTGAATAAAGGTATGCAGATTAGAGCCACCAATAGTATAATCAGCATATTGAGCTTTTTAGCCAGGAGTGGGTCTGTCAATTGCCTACGCGCAGCACATGAACGGCTTAGAGCACTTTCTCAAAGTAACCACGGTGGGGTTCTCAATTCATATACTAGCAACAGCATCTTGTTACGTCTAGAAAAAGGCAAAAGGGTGGTGGGAAAATGAGCGGTTGGCATTGGGAGAGTGGACCGCTAGCAATGATTGATAGGAGTATGTCATGTTCAAGAGGCATTCAAGCTGGATAGAAGTATTTGGGTCTCTTCAGTAAGGTTGAATTTAAAACTCTTTAAATTTGATGTCGCACAATTTGTGGGAAGTCGCGCTTTGGCATAAAACAATCAAATTTCTGGTGTTGGAAGGTTTAGGATAGTAGGAAATAACCTCTTTGCGATTAAAATTGGATGCTAATTAACTTCCCAGCTTTGTGCTTCCGCTTGTCGACAGGGCAGACAAGCCACACCGGTTGTCACACAGCCCTTATACACGTCAGCAACGCATATGCCGTCAAAGTCATGTGACTTCGTCTTTTTGTTAGAAAAGACCTGGACACTGCATCGGTGGTAGCGGAAAGCAAAAATCACTACAAGAGAAACCAATGCCGTTGGTACCACCTCTCTTCTCATTTGCGCGCAAAGCCGATGACTGGTGCAAACCGTCCCATTCATTCATCTAAATTCACTCCAAAATCACACACCATTCTCCGACGAGGTACCCAGACCACCGCAGTCGATGTACAGCTAAGATGCCCACTTCCTACTTTGCTAACAGTTAAGCAATATCTTTGTTACAGCTTTTAGTCTTCCTTATTCCAAATCCTTCTGCCTGAACTTCATTTGTCTTAACCAGAAATCGGCCAATTCACTTGTTCGCCCTAACTACATATGAAGCATGACGACCACACATTTTGATGGACCAGCATTCAAAACTTGCATCCATATTTTTCTAGATAGTAGTAATAACTTAAGGTAACTAGATTTAGGTCCTTCCTGCATATGAGCAGGACCGTAAAGACGGGAGGGCAAAAGCCGGCGCACACGAATTCACAACTGAAGTAAAGGAGGGCTAGAATTGCTTGAATACCTCCAACAATGAGCCTTTTATTGGCATTATCGATATTTTTTCAAATACATGAATTTTGATGGTCTTCTTTAGATTCTGTTGGCTGGAGGGCACTCAAATGCATGAGGAGGGGTGATGAAATGAGGACACTAGAAATTAAACGCTAGGCAATTTTTCCATGAAATCGCCTTTCACGTTTCCTTCACTCTCCTTATCATCTTTTATTCACATTCTTTTCTCGAACGAGACCGATTCCTGGATGATCAAGAACAAATGGCAGTCTACAATGCAGATAGGAGAGTAGGATGGTGTAACAGAAGGCAGAATGAGAGGTATTAGGTAGGTGGGAGGAGGTGAGAAAGCGAGAAAAGTGGCATCTGTGGTTCTTGCTCTATCGTCACTTCGACTGCTTGTTGGAAGTGACAAGCGCTGCACCAGCATTGGCCATCAGCCACGAGCATATTGCTCATGTGTGGGATCTGTGTCTCCAGCATGCCATGGGGAATGTGAATGCTTTAGTGTCTCCTCCTGCCCTAACTATATATATTCATACATGAATGGACATCGTAAAGATACAGCTTCCACTTCGTCATCATCCTCTTTTATTAGATATGCAAATTAGGCTGAGAAGTAAGTATTCTGCTGTGAATCGCAGTTAAGTGAAACAGAGAAAGAACAAACGCCAGCTTTGGGTGAGGCCGTGCCTTGCTAAATTCATCTCATCAGGTTCCTCAATCAATCACACTCGAGGGATTCGAATGAAGAAATGGAAAGACAATGTCGGCTGATGAAAGCGTGGTGCATTACGAAGGATAAGGGTAGAAAAATCCTTTTCACAGCATGGTGGAATGCTTTGATGTCAGAATAGGAAGTGATTTGAGTGACAATGAGCAAGACAGTAATGCATTCATTATCGGTTATTTAGAAATCTTTACGAAATAACCCGAACCTGCTATCATCTCAAGTCCACCACACAAGCCGGTTTCTTGGTTATATCTTCAGTGCGTTGGCGATGAGATTAGCCATTATGCTAGCGGTCAAGTGCCATTTCGCCTCGTTCTCCGCCTCCTGCAACAACTTGAATATACGTATGCATATATATATATACATGGTGGCGCCTTTTGGCTGGGGTCAAAATTCACCTGCGTCCAGTTAGTAAAGCTTTAAGTCGCTGATGAAATCGGATAGAATATGTGCTTGGACTTGTTCGCAAAGTTTTGCTTGCTAAATAGCACAAAGTAGTTGTCACCTCTCGCACGCTACCGAATCAAATTAAAGCGAGCAACGTTACTGTCTCACACCGACTAGAATGGAGTATAAATTTGGATAATATATGGCATTCAACGTTGACCCCCGATGGAGTATAAGTGATTCGGCCAGAAAGGAAATATCCCACCGTAAATTAAAGCCTCAATCCATTCGGCCACCAGGACTGATTTTCCCTCGGAAATTTAATTATGCACCCTTAAAATTTTGTACACTAATTTACTGACCTCAATCGCGGGACTCGGTGGTTTAGGGGCATTTCTTTCGACTCAGATGCGAGAAGACCCGGGTATGGGCTCTAAGTTAGTAGCAGCACCCGTCATCCTCTCCCATCCGAAACATCAGTTCAACAGAACTTCCTGCAATATGCCCTGCTTTGGCACCATTTAGCAGTTTACCTTAAGGAAATATAAAATGCACTGGTGTGCGCTAAGCTAGTTTACTATGGCTAGGTAAATGTGATCTTCTTCTATCTTTATAATTAAGCTTTTCTGCGTTTTACAAATTCGACGGAACTAGTCAATTTGACCTCATTTTGCATTATTTTCTAAGTTCACTTAAAGCATTGACTTGCTAAAAACAAGCCATTTCATCATTTTGGTGCACCAAAGTTGGCTACATTTTATCCGAGACGTAATTAGCGCTTGGCAGGAATAATGCTACCGTTTGAATTTCGCTTTAATAGGGTCCTTACCGCTTTCACTTGTTGAGTGTAAGTGCCATGCTGGGTAGGAAAATAATGTTGTGCGAAGCAGAGCCATCTATGTTTAGTTCGCGATGCAATAAAAGGATTCTACAAATCATTTTAAGCGATGACACGAAGCAGATTACCCTATCTACGCTTCGTTGCCCTTGCTGTTCCTCAATGCTGTCTTTTCTTTTGATGAAATCCGTCTGTTGGATGATACATGTGCACAAATACACATGCTTATATTTTGTTTAATAAAGAGACCATTAGAGGTCTAAACGTAAACAATGATTTGCATAGGCTACCAATCTAATCGTGCCAGGTACTTTGCACTGTACGTTTTCGCTGGCTTCCCTTACAGGCCAGATTTGACAAACCAAGTGTCGTCTGCTATGCCAGGGGATAAAAGTACCTGAAAGCTTTTGTTCAGAATTTCATCGAACACTAATTTATCAGCATAGCGTGCCCATTCGCAAAAGTCAAGGTGGATTCTCAAATTACGGAATCAATTGTTTATCTTATCCCTACAGGCCAACACGCCGCCTTCTAAAAGGAACTGCACCGCTTTCCACTTCCTTGCCCTATTTGAGTCGTGAGGCTAAAATCGACCGACATTTGTGCCTTTGTCTAGTCTTCTCGAATCTTCAACTGCTCCACTAAGATCCTGTGCGCGTTCACTTGCAAATATCAAAAGGCTCTCCCATAATGGTGATGAGGTGCATGTAAAGGCTGATATCCTTAAAAACCGCGTGGTCAACGATTTGATTGCTAACAGTCATAATTTACATTCACATGCTCTCCTCAGCTTTCAATTAGCA
This sequence comes from Taenia hydatigena, assembly GCA_036345935.2. Taxonomy (NCBI): domain Eukaryota; kingdom Metazoa; phylum Platyhelminthes; class Cestoda; order Cyclophyllidea; family Taeniidae; genus Taenia; species Taenia hydatigena. The sequence goes on along the minus strand of JADWOT020000114.1, from coordinate 6,895 downwards.
TGAGAAACATAACTTTTGCAAAGTCGTGAAAGGCGCAAGGCATTGATGTCTTAAGCGGTGAGAGAGACCAAATTATACTTTTGACAGCATTATCACGACTTACTAATTCATTGATAGGGCCATTCTTCAAGTGTTCTCATGTCCACACAGGAATATTAGCCACTGCCATCACGTGGCAGCATTAATTGAGTTCATAGTATCACATTACCTATTGCGCACTAATTTTTGCAAAAGGTCTCCGACTACTTGACAGTTAGCTTTTACAGTATGCAAAATGCAGAATGCAAATACCCTAATTGGCAAAGCAAATGAAGAATTAACACACTTCTAGTAGAAAGGAAGCAGAACAAACCTAACGCATATCTCAACGACCGAAACCGCCTTACCTATTCGCCAAAGCCAAAAATAAATATCCTATCTCCATTTTTCGCTGCCTTCGATCTCGCTCTTCTTAGTAATACATTAGCCGGCAACTACCCCCGCAGTTATAATATGTTTGACAGTTGGGCCGATAGTCCCGAGCTTTTATGACCCACACTAATAAAACTTGTGTGCGTTGCTCGATATAGTAATTAAGGGGTATCTATTTTACAGCACAATGAAGGCTATTTAATGTGAGTAATCACGAAACCTACACAAATGTGATCCTGTATAATCCATTTCACTGTCACTTCATATGTTCCATCACGAAAGTTCTTTACGGAGAAGCTATAATTTGAAAGGACATAAATGTGCACTCCCACATCCTTCCTTCTTTTCGTCACATATAGACTACTCTCACGGAAATCCATGTCAAGCTTAATGATATGCAGTCTAGCCATTGGAAGCCATGACTAAACCTTTGCAAAGTAGTAACCTAAACATCTGGTCCCTTCATATCCGGTTACTGAGAGTGCAGTCGATTGAGTCTGCCTCCACCACCATCGCTCACAGACAGTAAAGTGACAGGCCGAGATGAAGGAAAACGGGGAAGCAGATATCAGACAACCGCCTCATATATACACCAGAATTGTGGCACTAGCACAGCCGATTATCCAGTAAGCTAATTCGTGGATTAAGGCCAGTTTTCGAGTTGCCATTCATTTTACCAGAAACTCGGTTGCAAGATTTAATCAGCAAGCTTTATTCTAAGCCGAGAATTTAGGTTGGTGAGATGCATATTTGCACGAACTCACTTGGTCGCATTCGATGTCAATCGGTGATCAATGAGTACTTTTCTGCCTCTGAAGCCACCTCAAATTTAGACAAAGCTGGAAATTTCTCCTTTTTAATGGTTTATGTCAACACTTCCACTATAGATATGCTTCGAAATCTGGTTAGTAATGAGGTTCGCCAAAATGTTCACAACACAACAAGTAGTTAGCAAATGTCTGTTAAGCAGATCGCTGGCATTTTTAGACGTGCCCATTAATGGAATAAATGAAGCAGCTGACATAGATTATTGACAATTGAGTCGCCTCATTTAATTAGTAAGTCTGGACAAAAGGGAACAGAAAGGAGGCAATCCTGGCAGAAATGAGACAAAGATGCGAATTAGAAGTCCGACTGCATCCGTCAACATGAAAAAGGGGCTGGTACATTTGAACACCCTGAGCGTAGTCGAGATTGACATTGGTGCATACAATAAATTGAATGAAGCATTGATACAGAGGCTGTGAATAGAAGTAGTGCAAATTTGCACAAACTTTAAAATGCTAAAGCTAGTCCCTGAAGTGGAAACAAGGAACGTTATTTTTACTCTTGACTCCCACCCTCGCGACCAATTCAAAAGTCATCATCGAGGGTAGCTGTACCACTGCAAGGCGGCAAACAATCAGATCGCTCATGAGCATCACCTTCAATGCTCCGCTGCTTGCGAGGAATGGGTGGAGAAGGCCGATCCGTTGCGAGCATAAGGATGGAAGAAAGGGCCCAAGGGGACAAAGTTACAGTTACCTTAGTGGTTGGTTTACCGATGTCTCCCCAGTAAAATTGTAATCAGAAGCATTACCTGTCCAAATGGAAATTTAACGTGTCATGATGCATGGACAGTTAAGAGTTTAATATCTTGCATCTCGAAGGCTTCCCTGATTACATGGGTGAGTTTGCCATTCTCGATTATCGCAAGGCAAACCTTACCTCTACGAGAACAAGCCCATTGTTCGCGAGAGCATAGAGTTTGCCCAAAAGCATCCCTACCAGTAAAGCATGGCACTTACTTTTGTGGTGGAAAGTCTTCTATGCATGTAACTTATGCATTCCGCCCAACTAACTGCATACCAGAACCTACCTCTGGTCACCAGTTAGCAGGACTTACCAGGCAAACCTCATATTCTGGACAACCAGAATGTGATGCGTAAGTTCAGAAATGGGGGTGACAGTCAGCCAAGGTCCCAAAATCTGCGTGCAAGATGTTAAGCTCGTTTAGGGCGCAACATACTCCGAGGCGAAAATGCCGAATTAGACCAAATATATCTTTCGTGAACATAAACAGCAGCCATTAATTTGGGATCATCTTGATAGCAGCCTACAGCCTTTGTTTCATTCCCATGCTTTGTAGGCTAGAAAAGGGTTAAGAGCACCTTGCTGTTAAAAGGTGATAGGGCTAGGTCAAGCAGGCTAAATATAGACTTCGAATTTTTAGTGCATTAAAAACGTCTTTCCTGATGGACAATTTAGAGTACATTACGAAGAACTAGCATCTAAATTGAGGCACATTTTAACCACGTACCCACAGTAAGCAAATTTGCGGCCAAATGCATAAGGTCGACTACTTCTCTGTATTTTACTCACATATAATGTTGAGGAGGGTCACATGCTCACTCATTAAATTTACCACAGGCTTTTTTACGAGACTTCGAGCGATTCGCCATTTTCCTCCTTAAGATGGCTCTCTACAGATGCACAGTGTGCTCCACCTTTTTCGCAAACGTCATCCCAGGCCTCAAACACCTAATTCGCGAACACCATAGTAGGCGCCTCTCATTTGTGGATATATTATGAGCATGCATTTCTGTGCATATGCACATGTACACAAGAAAGCGCTGAATTTGTGCATAAGTACTTGTGCTTACGCCTGTTGATTCCGTATCTGACTATGAATAAATTACTCGCAGCAAGTGAAACAACTCTTGTCTGACCCAAATTATAATTGGATGCCCAACAGGCAAACGAAGTGGGCGAATGGCGTCACAGTCTTAGCACCTTATTTTACGTGTGTTTGTCGCTTTTAAGTAACTGTGGAATTGCCTTGTCCGGCTTGCCAAACGCGTTACAGATCCTACGGAAGGCTCCTATTGCATCAGAAACGTATGGAAAATTACTAAACCTCTCCATTATTTATGCTTCGTGCCTTCGCATTTTTCAAAAGTCTTCTTTACAATCTTAGTTTTGAATCTCAGCCTATGCCCTGCGTGCCTCGTCCCATTCGCAAACTTTCATTTGCTTCTCAGTCATTTCATCGAAATGCATGTTTGTGAGTGAGATTCTGTTAACCCTTGATTAAAATCCCCCTGTGCGCTGCATCTCAGTCGTGACTTTGGCCTTCCACGCGACCTCCTCCTACACTTGTGTTTTATTTTGCATTGCTGCAGCTCGAAGAATGGCGAATTCAGAAATGCGCTTTTACTGCATAAAATGCTTTGCAGGGTACCCGACGTTCGAAGGTTTCTTAGATCATATGAGTTCACAACATGCCCGTAAGTATTTCTTCGGCAATCAGACTTGTACTGCAATAAGTGCTTGTTGCAACCCCTTAGTTTTCCGTTTTGCAAACATTTGGCACAATGTATTTGGTGGAACGCAAACACCCTCAATTTCGTGAGCAAAGTTGGTAAATTTGTAGCGATGTCTGCGTCAATATATTACCTTTTTACATTAAAATAATCCCCAGTAAGTTTAAAGCATTCAGTGCATAGGTCTTGAATATACACATCGCAAAGAATTTTTCGGCGAAGTTCTGACCATATAAAATTAATTGAGCGTCGCTAGATAGATACGATAAGGCGAACATCGCATTGCATTGCGTTACGTCAAACCGCATCGGTGTTGAAGATAATTCAGACGATATCACAGTTATGCCACATTACCGACAATTGGGCGTGTATTTGCAAATCACTGGATATTTTAATGAAATATGCACACGTTTTTATAAATGCGATAACCAAAATTTGCTTGTCTGTTTTCTCGAGTTTCCGAATGAGATGTATTAGCTTACCACCTACAGATGTAGACTTAGCTATGTGCTCTGCGACTAGGTACGTGCTTAATGTTTGGCAGGAACATTGCAACTATTACTTTTGTTGTTTTAATCATGATCGCTGCCACACGCAAGGGTGGATTTCTATCAAAGCGTTAGGAAATTGAGGCAAATATACGAAATTTTACAACGTATTTGAATGGATGCAGCATGGGAAATAGGGTCAGAGTTGTAAAAAATAGCATGTTGCTGCCCATTTTGAGGTTTTACAATGCAACATGACACAAGACATTATTGTCAATAAAATGGAGCATTAAAATTCTCAGGATTTCACTGCGAACGATGATGCGGTCAGTTCATTCCATGGTGTACATCAGGGTCATATCTAATAATAACCTCGTGAGCGGAGATTATGCACTGCCAGATAAGCGCGATTTAGTCCTTCAAAATTGGTATGGCACCTGCCACGCCAATAAACGTTGGTAATCATCGAATTCGTAGCAGAGAACGAAAACACAATAAGGGTGGCGATAAAACAGAGACACTGGACATTATTGTCTCATACGATTAGGGCAGACATCGAATGGTAGTAGGCTTCGGGAAGCGTGTCAATCGGAAGGCGATAAAATAGATGGGTTCAGCCAAGACGATAGGGTAACTATAGTCACAGAAACAGATAAGGCGAACTTTGTATGTATTAGCCTTGCGCGCTCAACCGAACAAAAGCTGTGCAAGCATTTTGACATTGGCATGATCTGGTCCCAGAATTCAGATTTGGGCAATTTATATGATAAGTGCGAGCAAGGTTTCGTAAAAGACGCAGGCTTTTTTTTCATCTTAGGTGATATTTATAGCTCTGGCTGGATCAAGGAAATGTATGGCATAAATTTTAACAAAATCGCCACTTGCCACTCAGTAAGTGGCTAAAGTCCATTTTTTATTATAGGCAGCCCTTAAACTGACAATTCTGCCAATGACCTTACTGAAGTGAAGTTAGTGTAAAATGGAAGCTATCATCCATGATTGAGAAATTCTTATACCTCTTTACCTACACACGCTTTCGACAGCTGCATTAACCTTTGGCGAGCACAATCTGTCGCCTCAATTCAAAATTCACACTCAATACTAGTCGAGTAATTTATCGTCGACACAGATAATGATCGCTTTATTAAGGTTCAACGGTGAAGATGGTGATCTTGACCAGGAGGATTGTCTCACTCATACGAAAGCGGGAAAGCTTGTCCGCAGACTTACTGACACTGGAGTTTTGTACCAAACCTACATCACGTCTCAGCTATCACAAGCGAAAGGATAGCAAGTCGTCATTGAACAAGTTGAATGACTGCAGATGTAATTTCGCTTGTCAAATTATTTGTCCAGGAGCAGGTCTCTGATTCGGCACATTATAGCAGCATCTGCTCAAGGAACCTCCGTGCTCAGTTGCCAATCTAGGGGGTGCACCTGATGGTGATTTTTTAAATATACACCATGAGCGCCTGCCAGTATGTACCATCAGATACCTCAAACAACTTCACCCTTTACATTATCCCACCGGCTGCAAGTGCACCACAAGCAATAAAATAATCTTGTCTATTTCAGTTTTGTTATATTACTCGTTTTAATTATTCCTAACTAGGTTTGTGAATAAGTACATAAAACGCTCGCCCATAGTTGATTTGACAGCGTTCATTCACCTTACTTCTTATATGCACTGCTTAAATTTAAGATTATCGTATTCTAGTAAAAATTGCATTTACACTGATAAGTTGTGCTGGCAAAAACAAGCTGACAAGGATGTCGCAACAGCAGGAGAGTAACACTTTGTACAAATGAGCATTGATGTTACGCTTGTGCATGTTCAGGCTCGTTCTAGAGCTACCTTGAAGCCGACAGAAGACAATACACGAACGTAACACACGTAGCGCACAAAGTAGAGCTTAGGATTAATAGCACAGTCAAAAAGACAGCCCAATTTGACACGGTACAATGGTAAAGGTTAAAAGTAGCCCCTTTTCAAACATCGAAGGCTAAAAATGGCCTCGATCTTACCTCGAGCTTCCTCCATGACCTTCCTCTAATCAACTTATGAGGTTGGCTATTGCATAATAGTCGATTGTGTGAGAGTAACACCCACGAGCCAACGCTCTAGCAACCAAAGTCTATGCAAACAAAAAGATGCTCACCCTCAACTTGAGTACTCATTATTGGTAATTTGACTGCATCTGACGCATTGGGAGGCCGAGAGAGTGTGCATGTTATTACGCGTCGCCATCTTTGGTCGTAGGAATACTGATCTAATAGCGAAGAACTCCTCCACTGTGTACAACCCTAGTTGTGAATGCACATAAGGCTCGAAGCATAGTGAAAGCGCTCACCACGCCATACCTAGAGCAAGGCAAACCTACATTCAACGCTTTCAAAGGCCCTGAATAGTAAGTTAATGCGAGGTAGAACATACGCCACTGAATTTTATTTGAAACGCAGCACTAGCATTGTCGATAATCTTGCCGGTCAATTCGCAGCCTTAAGCCACTAGTCAGGTCTTCATCCTTTCAACCAAAACGTAGTTGCAAAATTCACTTAATTGGTTCATTTTGACAAAGAGATTTTCTTATCCGACATGGCAACTCTTTCTTAGAGAGCAACATCTTATCTTTCCAATATACTCTAATCACTTAACTGCAACGTGCAAAGCTTTGGTCCTGCGCGCAACCACTG